>PYAF01003300.1:455337-499745 GCA_007407185.1 Glycine tomentella
GCATTTTCTTAAAAAGAATTCAAGTTTGATTTGAACTCTTCTACCTAAAGATAATCTTGAATAATAGAACTCCAGAGATTTCCAGAAACTGACTTCAGTTACAATACCAATAGCTCACAAACTGTTTATACCGAGTACTACACAGATCTTGCATACAAGACTATTCTTAACTTAATTCTGATTGGTCCATTCTTTTTTTGACCATCAACATTACTAAACCATTTTATTAAATAAGTTTGTTCATTCTACAATTAAGAGAAATTTCCATAGATTCTATTTCTCATTTTTCCATATTTTTCTGATGCCTGAAGTCTTCTGAATACAATTTCAAAGTTATCACCATAGAAAATTCATAACAATTCTATTATGAGGCTTTCTATCACAAATTATCTTGATTATCTGTCATCTAAGAGTACTCTGTACTTTTATCAGGATTTCACAAACTATCTAAGGATATCTGGGCATTTCTGGCCTAAAGGGCATTATGGTAAATTCATCATTCATCCTAGGGGCATATTTGTCATTTCTACTATAAAATATCTAGCCAAAAATATCTAAGGATATTCTTGTCATTTCCAAAATATCCAAGGGCATTTATGTAATTTCTATCTTAAAATATCTCACTAAAATATCTAGGGACATTTTTGTAATTTTCAAAAATATCCAGGGGCATTATCGTCATTTTACCTTAAGGGCATTTCTGTAATTTTTGTTTCAAGGGAAGGATAATGTGGTCATTTCTTTTTCAAACATTTTTGTAATATCTCTAATTGATATTTCACCCAAATAATTTTAAATATAAACCAATCAAATCACGTAACATAATATTCACATCAAATAGTTTTGCAAGAAACATTTTGACCATACCTTTGAAAAATCAGGGTGTTACAGGACTGTTGTTATGTTGTCCCCTACTATACTTTCTCCTGTAAACTCCCCCCGTCCGTTCTTGATTGAGGGGCAGTTTCTCTAGCAGGATCCATTGCATTTCGGTCTTCCACCGCGTTGAGGTTTTGAACCACCACTGCAAGTTATTGAATGCCAAGAACTGCAATCCGGACTTGGGCTGTCCAATTTGCGTCTGCAATGGAAGCTTCCTGTAACACCCTGTGTGCACCCGGTGTATTATCATTATGACTTATATCAAATTAGCGCTTAATCACGATTATTAAAATCTCTTTCAGAAGCGTAAATCAAAACCATATTTCTTGATTACATTATGTATGAAATTTAGCATCTCAGCATATATAAGACAACACAAGCCCCTGCCCATCCAGTTCACACAACATAAACATAGGCAAATAACATAAACATCTCAAAGATATAAATAGAAGGAACCTCATTACATAACATAAACTGGTTATGTACATATACATAGTCTGACACTCAAAGTGTCTATACAAAAGAATAAGCGTCTACGTGCTTTTGATCCCGAGGACCCTTCCTCACACGAGGGCATACATACAGTATATACATATCTCAAAATTACATGTACACACACATGTCTTCCCTCTACAGGGGTACAAAATAACAAAAGCTGAGTCGAGCTCCAAGCTTCCACTGCTGCCTCACAGCCTAGCAGGCACTGTCTCTACTGGGGCCTCCCGCCCTGAGACCGCTCCTCTCTGCCAGAAGAGTCACCTGAAACAACATAAGCCCTACACGGGGTGAGATATACATCTCAGTAAGCTTAGGGTCCTTGGAGGCATCTCCTCCACCCTGGCTCACTCACCATGACACAATCATCAAGGTTTCACAACACACTGGCCTCCCAGCCCCCTCATAATAATACAAGCAAGTCATCTAGCTCTAATGTAAGGTGGATCCAATCAACACCAAACCTCAGTGTGAAACCGGAATTCACACTCGTGCCATCCCATCGGGAGCTATCCCTTACGCATGGACGCACGCATATGGTACCTCCGAGAATAGGTAGTCAACCGCTACGGGACACACCTATCTCTATGGTCTTAGGGGATCATCATCACCCCGGGATCATCATCACCCATGAGCAAACCAACTAGGAGGGAACCATCTCCTAGGGAGGTCCATATCTATCTAACTAGCTAGAAGATCTAACAACAGGTATCATACATATCTCAAGCACAGATATAAGCATATATCATCATGAGTATGCAACAACCAATAATGCATGCATCATGAATGTAACCACTACTCCCTCGGAGTATGGTGGAGCACAAACAAGTGGGAAACATCCCCAAGGGACCAAGAACTTACCTGGCATAGCCGAGTTCTGCGGTTCTTTCCCTGCTCTGTGGCCTACGCCACTGACACCCGCGGTGTCACGTCCTATACAAGGCACACAATCATGTATCAATCATCCATACAGCCACAGAACACAAAGCATAATACGGTTCTCAACCGTTCAACGAAAGGACTCACAATCCTTTCCAAACCATAAGGTCATCTAGCCTAAGTTTTATCAGAGTTCAACCAATTACATACTACTCATAGACCCTCAATGGTCTAGTTTGGCCTAGCCAAAGCATTAGTGTCTTCACAAGACACTGGTACAAGCCAACGTCAGGAGCTCAAAGCTCTAAACCGACCAAAGGCTCACACATGGCTTAAACGGTTCTCCCACACAAAAGGCACTGTTCCAATAGCCTTCTAAGGCCATCAAAGCCATCAACCAAGGCTCTTGCATGTTAAAATAAGGCTAAGCAACTCAGCACACCACTAAACATGCATTACATAGAGCCAAGAATCAAAGTTCACCAAATTCACATACGAGAGCTAATCCTTCATCCACATCACATTCTAAACACATATATCTAAAGGACCCAAGGCTAATTCTAGCTCTATCACAAGTGGGTCACTATTCACCCAAAACCCCAATCCACAATTAAATGGTGAAACTTGAGTTTCTTACCTCAAGGATGACAAGGAAGGCCCAAGGACGACTTCCCCTAGCTTGGGTACCCACGAATCGCCGTCGTTCCTCGCCGAACTCAAGTTCTAAGAACTCCCCTTGAGAAAGGGATTCTCTAATTTGGGGGTTTTTTTTTAGGGAAAAAAGATGAAGGATTCAAGCTCACCAAGTGTTTCTAGCAAGATTGGTGTTTAAAGGGACTTGTTTTGGTGAATTATGGTGAAGGAATGAAGCTTGGAGCTTCAACAATGGAGGTGGGACGTTCCAAGGAAGAAGAAGCCAGATTTTTCCCCAAAAATCGTGACTTTTCCTTTTATACCAACCCTGTCGGAGGTCCCGCACGGATCGCGTCACACCCCGCGCTAACCGCGCCACACTTTCCAGAACCTGTGGCGCCAACCGCGCCATACCTGGTGCTGACCGCGCTGGATTCCAGAGGAAAATGGTTTTCCAGGGCACTTCCGGCGCGACTCGCGCCACTAATGGCGCTACTCACGCTAGCTTAAAACCTTGGCGCCACTCGCGCCACCTACGGCGCTGGCCGCGTCAGCTTCCAGAGAAAATTGGGTTTCTGGAGGACTTGTGGGCTGACCGCGTCACCTTGGCGCTACCGGCGCCACACTCCAGAACTGTGGCGCTACTCGCGCCAAACCCGGCGCTACCCGCGCCACATACCAGAATTGGTTTTCTGCAACAGAACCCTGGCGCTGACCGCGTGAACTTCTGCGCCATCCGCGCCAGGACTCAGGGTCATCACACTTCCACCCAAGCTGCGTTTCCAAAATCGATCTGGACTGGGTTTGCATCTCGAGACTGGGCTGGACCTCCAGCATTCGCTCGAGATGAACCCCCAATATCTATCCGACTAATTGGTACTCCATGATCAGTCTGAGTCACACTTGCGTTGCCTCTTTGGCCTGCATGCTGATTTTCTGAAAGAACTCGGACTCAACTAATGCTTTGGTTCCCATCGTTTCTGTTTGTATCCTGACTTTGTTGTCCACGGTTCTCATTATGAATCGGGTTCTCCATGCTCCTGATGCGCTGTTCTATAAGCCGAATATGTTGTTATTCTTCACACCTCAAGACGACATTACGCTCCTCCATCTAGATCTCTAAATTTCTGATATCTTCCTGCCTTTGTAGGGCGTACCTCCTTTCCATCTCATCCATCCGGTCTAGGATTGAATTGAGAACGTTACTCATGAGACGCTCATTTGGCTCTTGAACCATTTGAATTTGATCCAGGTGATGAGCGTCTATTTGATTGAGTGGGATTGCTCGTGTCGCTGGGGCAAGAGTAGAGGCTGCATCTGGCACATCTTCACTTACATGGATCGCATCATAATCCACCGATTGGGGTGGTGCCATGTTCTGGTTTGGAGGGGGTAGTGGATTCACCTCCTCCAAACAGGATTTGAAGGTAAGTCTCTCCTTGCACCTATATCGGAATGTGGGTGTACAATCTAATTGTTACTTCTCGTGTTTACCATCGCGAACGTGGGATTTGCTAATGTGAGGTTTGTAAACGTGGGATTTGAAATTTAACGATTCCCACAGACGATGCCAATTATTCTGTTCTTGAGAACAACAGTGTCTAGCTGGATAGCTAGTAAGTGATTTTGGATCAATATCTCTCCCTGAGGTATCTATAGAAGAAATACCTCGTATGTTGGGTCCGTGACAGGTTTTATGTCAAGGTTAGCTCTTAGTCCAACAACTTAGGTCCATCTTCTTTATTGTCCAATAGCTCAAAATGGATGATGACTTATGTCCAATGTTCCATTTTTAAATTTCATAGCTCATGAAAATGTTAAAGTCTTAAGCTTTTGGGCTTTAGATCACAACATAACATAACCTAGTGATATAGGCATCAAATAATATCTTTTAAATGTGAAATAAAAGTAAATGTGCAACCAATTATATTTAACAAAAACATTATTTTGTATAAATAATGTATTTAAATGACAAAGACCAAAGATTTTGATACCAAAAAGAACATCAAAGACCACATTTCCACGCATAAAACTGGGTAAGAAGATATTTCCCTGCTTAAGAATTATCAGCTAAATGACAAAACATTATAGGCTAAATTATAATTTTGATCTTCTATAATTTATGATTCACAATTTCTCAGTCCTTTTTTTTCTTGATTTTAGATCTTCTATTTTATAAAAATTTTAATTATAGTTCAATCCTCAATTTTGCATATATTTTTTTTTTATCTTGATCCAATTGAACTTTAGACCTAACATGTTAAATTAAGATAACATCAAAAAATAATTTAATTAATAAAATATATAAATAAAAGAAATAAAATGTACAAAAATGAGAATTTGATCAAAATTATGGATTTTTTAAAATGAAGGAACCAAAATTACAACAACAAATATAAGAGCACCAAAATTGAAATAAACAAAATTAAAGAGGGACCGAAATTGAAATTTATAAAATCTACAATATTTTGCTAAATTATATTTTTTATCCCCATTAATTCCTTTAGAAAATTTACAAATTTGATTTAATCATTAATTTTGTATATATTTTATTTTTTTATTTTGGTTCAATTAAACCCTAGATCTAGCATATTAACTTAAGGTACCATAAAAAAATAATTTAATTAATTATTATCTCTTATACTTATTATAAGATCCAAAGTAAAAGTGTTGATCCTTTTTATAAGATCCAATCTAAAGTGTCTAGTGCATTAATTATTTTCTCACATAAAAGCTCTTAATTAAAATCGGTTTTAGAATGACATGATAAAGTGAGAAACATAATCATTAATATTTCTTAGTTTTGTTCACATGATAATTTTGAAAAAAAAAATATTAATTTGGGACAAATTAATGCTCTCAACTAAATTAACATACTTTTTTTTACATAATTAACGTACTTTCTTAATCTTGACGAATTAGTTAATTGGGTCTTGTAATTTTTATCGACATATGTTAATTGTTAGTTTTTGTAAGTGAGAAAAATTTGAACTCACGGCCTCTTCTTCCTCCCTTCTTTCTTTGACCACCAAATTAGTCTTATAACTCTTAGTTGGATCTTATAATAAGGACCGGATGTAGTAAAATATAAAAAGTAAAAGAAATGAACATATGCAAAATTAAATATTGGACCAAAATTGTAAATTTTCTAAAGAGTAAATTACAATGGTCCCCTAAGGTTTGCCTTAACTACACCACCTCCTACCTTTTTTATCCTTACAAAAAAAAAAAAAAACCCTTAATTTTTGGGGGTACATTACACTAAGCCCCTTTCATGGTATTTACATAAAAAAAAATGTTAAGTTGGAAGGGTCATGTGAGTGGCACATGCCTTTTAATGATTTTTTCTTCAAATTGTCCTCATTCCCTTCCTTTTACAATACACTCACCCTCCCTCCCTTATTCTTCCCTTTCCTCCACCAATTCTGCCTCTCCGATCACCACCCCTCTTTGACCCTCTAGCTTCGGATCTTTCCAAGCCCCTCCTACCACAACAACTTCCACCTTTGATTTTTGGGACGACGAAGAATTCAAGGGTGTCCCATTTAAACACCTCGCCCTGAGCCTCCCCAAAATCCCAAATCCCCTAAAAATGTTACCATAGCTCAAACCCCCAAACCCTTCACGCTCATTTCATTTTGGAAGCTTTCTTTTGATGTTTGCGATCAGTTACTTGACGAGAAAGTGTGAGAACGAGAACATCGTGCTCTCGTGGGTGGCATAGTTCAACCTCTTGGGAATCAGTGATGACACACCCTTGCTATTGAAGAAAGGGTAGGCAACAATTAAGTTCTATGCGGACAGGTGGTGAGATTGTGCCTGCTTTTGTTTTGTTTTGTCTTTTTTTACTAAGAGTGAATTGAATTTTAAACTTTTGAGGAGTTATGTTGGTTTGAATGTTGTTTAGTTGTAGGTTTCAAATGTATCTAGGAGGAAGGATCTAGAAATGCAAAGCCCTAATTTGATATTTGTTTGATTGTAGGTTTTAAATGGATATGGGAGAAAGTTTTAGAAACATTGCAGGGAGATTTTGTTGTTGGGTTTGGTAGAGATGATGGATGTTAGTGGTGGTAAAAGTGACAACATTGGGGTTATTCTTGGCCGTCGGAATGGATATGTTGACAAAACCATCTACTCTACAAAAAATTTTGACACTCCAAGGAAAAAAATAAGGACTAAAAAAGAAACATTTAACTTAAATGGAAAAAATTGTATTTTCAAAATCATTTCTTTTTTCTTTTATTAAATTAAATAAAGGTAGATTGACAATGTCAAACTAGGGATTAAAAATAATATAAAAAAAGGTAAGAGTGTCAAATGTAATTAAGACCAAACTTAATAGAATCATTGTAATTTACTCTTTTCTATAATAAAATCAAAATAAATAAAAAATCAAAATCACATATAAGATCAAAGGATGATCCAAAATTAAAATTTAACAAAAAATAGTTTCTTATTACTTTTTTTTCCTTTCATTTTTTCCTACCACATTTAAAATTCATCTTACTTTCTATCTATTTTTCTTTTTAACCAAATTGAATATAAATAATTAATGTGTTGTAATTAAAATTAAATCATTTGAATAACATCTTAATACAATCATTTATTAGATTTTACTTATCTCAATCAAAGTTTGAATGAATCAAGTCTCATTTCTTCTAATAAACCAAAGAGTTAAGATATAAAAAAAATATTTTTTTCCTTTTCCTTCATTTCCATTAATTTCATTCTTTTACCTAACCAAATAAAGAATTAATATCACAAGATAAGAGACAGAAAATTAATAGTTTCTTTTATTTATTTATATTTAAAATACATATAAATAAAAGAAAATAATTATGTCATTTTTTCTATGGAAATATTGAATAGTAAAACTTCATGCAAATTCAGCCTGAATCGTTCCATTTGCAACAAATACTTGTAATTTTCTAATTTCTTTTTATCTCTACATGTCTTTGATTTCAACCATGTCTGTACAACACCGCATTCACAAAGATTAACTCAAAAAGCAGAAAAAAAGTTTTGAAAATTTAAAAAAAGCATAATAACAACAACTGATTCTAAACTTCTCATCTCACCTACAAGTTTCTAGAGAATACGCCGGTTAAGCCAAAACCAAGCAAGCCATTATTCAAACCGGGTACTCAAGCCCCAGCTCCATCTTACACGAGTCTTTCTCAGCCGAGTCACCACAACTCTTCAACTCAATTATTTTTCTCTTCTGGCTGGGAACCACGTGATGCAAACGTGAAACCGGTTCGAACCCGAGCGTTAATTCCAAACCAATTTCGTTACTGCTCTCACCGGTTCGATCATTCGTCTTTGCAACCGACTCCGGTTCTTCATGAATTAGGTGTGAATTATCCACCGACACCATGCTTTCCACCTCCACCATCGCCGTGGCTTCCGTCAAGTGGCTCAGCCCCGACGCATGACTCGCAGTCCGGTTCGCCAACTCCGGTTCAACCGGAACAAACCCGGCTCCCTTGCTGGCCTTCGGTTTAATAAGCGTGCCTCTGGTTCGCTTGAACCGGGACGGGGTCTTGGTCTTTTGAGTTTCATTTGCTGAGTTCTGGTCTTTTGACACGTGGCGTATGTCGAAGGCCTTGAGAGGTGGGGCCCGCCCATTAGCCGCGGCTTCGGATATTATCGGCGTGATCGGCTCACCTTTCAAAACGGCTTCCACAGCGGCGTGACAGAGCTGCCAGCTCCCGGACCATAACAAACCCACTGACCCGTAAATTGGGTTGACAATTCGACCGCATGCCTCGTATAACAAGGATCGAAAAATAGCTGCAAAATAAAATCCCAAAACATAATCAATTAAACCTTTCTTCAGTACAAAAAAATTGCTAATTTTCTAAAAGATGATGCTGTAGTCCAAGAAACTGCATGCAAGTTAATTTTGAGTCAAGATATTGTTTCTTTAGCACTTTTTTAAAAAAATTAGGCAAAAATATCTTCTTCTTTTTTATTTTTAATTTCAGCTTTTTTCCCCTTAAATTTTAAAAAATACTTTAATCTCATAAGTTATTTTGGTTAAAATAAATGGGTCTGTTATCAGTTTATTATATCAAAACATGACAATATTAATGAGAGATATTACATCGTATTAACACTTTAAAAGATTATTTTTTAAATTATAAAACCAAATTAAAATTTTAATTAAAAAAAGTGAATATTTAGCCTTTGCTAAAAAAAATTGCTTTTACTCTTTTAAATTTTTTTGAAAGATAGTACTATAGTATAAGACAATTGCATGTACGTTTTTCAATTAAAATCGAATTTTAATTTACTTCAACAAATTAAATTCAAAGTTTTATTTTGCAAATCAGTAAAGTAAAACTCGAATTCTCATAAAATAACACCAAAAATTCCCAAAGAATTATATTTAAGTTTTGTTCCAAAAAAATTAAACATGCAACCGAGAAAATTTTTTAAAACAAAAAAAGAAGAAAAAAACACGAACCAGGACGAAGGTTTTCAGGACCAGCGTTGATGAGGTTCATGAGGCCAGCACGACCATAGAACTTAGCAAGAAACACAGTGGCATTAGCTTGCGACTCCGGGTTCTTGATCCATTGCAAACACGGTCTTATGCTACAATCTTCGCTACACCCTTTGCGCAAAACACGACATCCGTTACAACTCATTCGCATTTTCACACAACCTTCAAATATACTTGTGTGCCCTTCAAAACCTAATTGTAAGACTAGTTTCTAAGAAGAGTGATGAGTAATTAAGAAGATGGAATAGTACGAGAGGAGGTTAATTGGAGAAGATTGTGATTGGAATTGTTGAAGTGTTAGAAAGAGGGAGCTAAATATAGTTGTTGGGGTTCCGGCGCTGCTGGGTTTCTCACATGTTGCGGGTTTCTTATGAAAGAATTGTTTTTTTAAACATGAAACAATGGTTTTGAGGTTTTTTCCACGTTCAAGGGGTTTGGAACTTCGAACCACTTTCTAGTTTGAAGCAAAGTATAATGATTCCATTTGTGTTGGGGGTGATGACGCCCACTCTCAGTTCACGCGCGTGTGTTTAACTTCCTATGAATGCAGCTCACGTCACCGGGGTGGAACAACCCGCACATGCCACACTCTAACTATGACGATCAATGGCACACATGTAAAATTCATGTTCATACCACATACCATACGTGTTCCTGATTTATTTTTACTTTTATTTGAGATTTTTAGTTTTAGTAATTTTTAGTGTTTTTTCTGAAAATAGTATTTTTATTTTTTGTCTTTAAATGTTTATTGAATTTTCTTTTAAGTTTTTCTATTAAGATAATTCTTTTATGTAATTTTGTATTTTGTCAAACATAGCGCTCTTAATGTGTAAAATAATTATTTTTTACTGTTAAGTTTTGTGAAATTATTTTTCATTAGATAGTATCATATGAAAATTAATTTAATATTAAATTTAGAAATTTATTAATTAATTTATCATTAAATTATATGAAAGAATAATTATGACATTTTATACATCCAAAAACTAAATAATTTTTTTATTAAATCATCATTTGTTTACATGTTTAATAACATAACAATAATTTATTTTCTTTATTTATACTTTTATAAATTTAAATTAATAATAAGTATATAAAAATTATTGAAAAGTTTGTTACTTAAAGTTACTGTTTTGCCATTTTCTGTGTGCGAAACGCGCATTGAAAGACACACAAATTTAAGGAATCTGCCACGGAAACGAAAAAACGGAAGGGTAAAAACGAAAAAACACTATGGTGTCAGATCGCCACATATTGGGGGAGTGAAAGGGGTCCACTTTTGTTTGCAGTGGTTTTTGAACGCTAAAAAAAGAAGAAAAAAAGCTCCTGGTTTTCGGGAATGAAAAGCGGTTTGGGGAAAAACCGAAGACCGGTTTCCGGGTTTGGTGTTGGGACTGTGGGCGCAGCTGATGAAACTAGAAGAAGAGAGACCAATGCGAATAAGCCAATGGTTTTTTGGGTTTAAAACTTGGTCTAATCAAATAGTCACAACAATAATTAAAAAATTAAGTAGGATAAGTTTACATCTCCTATATAAAAACTGATCAGTTTACATTAATGTTATCGAATTTACTAGTACTATTTCACATCTTACATAAAGTAAAAGCATTTAAATCTTTATGAAAGTAAAAAAAGTTACTAAATCTGTGTCCAAATTATTTAAATAGTTTTATCACTTTAAAAAGCATATAATAGAAAGAAAACATCACTTTTAAACACATTTTTCAATATTTTTTCTTTAAAAATAATTAATATAATAAAGCATATAATTTTAAAGGATACAATTTTAAAAGTTAAAAACATATTATTGTTTCAATTTTATAAAAATCTATAAATTATTTTCGATCTATGAATTATATCTATAAAATTCAGTACTTTTCATTTTATTTTAGCCTTTAAAAATCATGTATTTTTAATCCTTATAAGTTATAATTGAGGAATTCTTGAGAAACTAAAATATATTATTTTTATTAACCTATTATTTGGTTGGGTGTATTTAGAAAGGAAGAATATACGAATGAGAAAAATGGAAAAGATGAAATAATTTTTCATAATTAAAATGAGTGGAAATTAAGTTGAATCGGAATTAAATTTCTGAAATTCGGTGAATAAATAATTCCCTCCCCACGACTCACGAGCTGTGAAATGGAACAGGAAAGTGATGTCTCATTTTTTTAAAATATTTAAAAAACCAAATTACCTTTTTAACACAAAATAAAGAAAAAGATACATTAAAAAAATAATAAAATGAAACGTTCATATATCTTAAGTCAAAATATTTTTTAATTAGTACAAAGAGTTTTTTAATTATAATATTTATTTTTTCATTTCCCCTCAATGAAACAAGCATAGAGTTTTTCTTACTTTTTTTAATTCATTCAAAGAACACATTTTTTTATACTTTATTTCTCATTATTTTTATTCTTCCTATTTTTCCTTTATTTCACTCATAATCCAAACACAGTTTAAATGCTCAGATAAATATATAAAAAAAGTAGATAAGGGATAAAATAAAGATACTATATTTTAAATATAGAAACATATTTAAGTTATGATTGAATAAATAAAATATTAAATATTTAAAAAAATGTGTTTTTTCCCTAAATTTTCAATCAAATTTGAAAATATGTTCATCTAGTCTCTCATACAAGTGTGATGGTTAAAATTGGCTACTCAATATCAAGTTTAAATGTGACAGGGAACTAAATTTATATATTTTTAAAAGTTAAATGATTAAATTTACTAATTTAAAAATATAGAGATTAAAATTAAGTTTGACTAAATGTTGAGAGATAAAAATACATTTTTTCCTTTATATATATATATTGTGAAAATTTGAGTAAAAGCTATTTAATAATGAAAAAATATACGGTAAAAACAAAATATGTTGTATGTATAGCAAAATTCGTAATTTAGCATCCATATATGTTGGAGTAAAATGGAAGAGACTTAATTTTTAAGTACATAATCCCATATTTAACGTTCTTGTTAGACAAATAGAATCAAACGCGCGCACTGCAAAAAACAAACTCGTACACAAATAATTGTTTTACTATTTAAGAAACTAACTAACTAACTTATGTTTTGTAATAAAAAAAACTACAATTTGTGTGTATCAATAGATAGTAAACCTCCTTTCAAAAAAAAAAAGAGAGAGAGAGAAGATAGTACACCCTTATTTATTGGATAGGAAAATGCTACTAAAAAATAACTCGTATTCAAGTGCTCATCTTATTACTAATTTACATTAACCCTATGTTTGGTTATAGAAAAAATAAGAAAATTTTAAAATTTGAATTGGAAAGAAAATAGAAGGTTGGAAAAATATAAATTTTTATATCTAAAAAATATTTTTTTTCTTATTTTCTTTTTAAACAAACAAAAATAAATATTTTGTTAATCGTATTTTCTTCCTTTCTATTTTCTCTCTTAGCAAATGAACCCTATGACCAACCTGCCCAACTTGGAAATTTTCAGTGGCTGAGTTTTATTGAATCCATTAAAATAGCAGGTTCATGTTTTAATACACGTGTTTTCCAATTCATTGCTATTTTTATTCCTAGGATAGGACGATACTAATAATGGTTAAATTAATTGTACACTCATCTCATTGATAAACTAATTACTTCTTTTAGTCGTAGCTAGGATTGTGTAGTTTGGCTGTCCCTGATTTTAATCATTTAATTGCCTGGATTTGATATTTTATTCTTCATCGTCACAATTTTGAATTAAAAAATATGTGACGGTGTGTTAGTTTGTCTGTTTACGAGTGTAGCCATTTAGACAAAGTATATATGTTTATTTAAATAATGCACTCTACTTATAAAAATATGTATAAATTTAATTTTGCTACATTCTTTATATAAAAAATATAACTTAATTATATTAATTTAGATTTTTATTCTTGCTCTTACCAAAATTTAGAAATTTCACGTGTGGACTTGATGTGGCCTTAGTGGACCCAACTTAGATAGACTTTGCTTAGAGGAGGGACCTGCAAAACAAAGGAAAAATACTCCGACGCTCAAGTAAGCACATTAAGTTTGTAAGAATGATCAAGTGTGAGGACTCAGCCTAAAGTATAGAGAATGAGAGACTTGAGTAATGCATTCATGTGTATATGAGAGAGAGAGGTATTCTGTGTGAATACCGAATGAGTATTGAGTGTGTGTTGAGTGTGAATGAAGTGAGTAGAGAGAACCTCTAGAGTTGTATTTATAACGTGGAGTGGGCCTTGAGCCATTGCTTATAACTTATAGATAATTTGTTGAGAAGATAATACTAACAGATTATATAGATTATATAGATATAGTAGACCGTTATCTTAATTTGAATAGGAGATAATGTGTACCTTATTGATATATTGTTACTTGTTTATAAGTAACAATTAGTAGATAACTTGTTGAGATATTATATGATAGATAAGGTGGTTACACCTATTTGAATATCCTGGCACATATAGATTGGGCAATTAATAAGGAGAGAATATTTTGCTGATGTCTGCACTCCTGTAGAGAATTGACGTCCGTGCTTCTATAGCGATATTGACAAGGAACCTGGACATTATGTCCGGGCTGGCACCTGGAGGCTAAATAAGCGCCTATTAATGAGATAATGCTGACACAAAGGGTGACCATGTGTATATTGACATTTATGAGGTGACCTAGTTTGGACTGTACAATTCTAATAAACACATGTAAACCAAATTTATTTTATAATTTACTTATGTAATATATATTTGCAAACTTTGTTACGTATATGTAAATTTAGTGACCTACATAAAAAAAAGTGGAAGTTGTAACTTTCACTTGCAAAAGTTTTAAATTTTTTCATTTACAGAATTAAAGCCATTTACAGAATTAAAGTCGCGTATTTTAAAATATTTATCAAAATAAAAAATAGAAGTTGTTTATATTATTTTCACGAATGTTGTAACTGATTGTAATCTGAGGGAAAAAATAATGACGTACAAGAAATTTGGATTTCAATTTCTCTCAAATGCATTTGTAAAAACCATATCTAATTTTTTAATAGATATTAAGTAGATGAACCTTTAATAGTATATAGTTTGAATTTTTTGGCTAAGGGTAAACATATTTCTTTTCTCTTCTATCAATTTTGTTTCTATATCAATTATTCTAGACCCTAACCTTTATTTTTTCATGACTTTTTTGTTTTGATTTTTTTCTTTTTAATTTGTTGAACTTTCTCGGTCGTTTTTGAACTTTATTCGCAAATAATAGAACTTATTATTATTATTATTGTTGTTAAATGAATTTCATTTTTTTTAAAATTATTTCTATTATTTTATCAACTAAACTTACAGCAGAATATTCTTCAAGGAAGAAATTAGCTATCAAAACTTGTCACTATATAATACAAGATAAACAATTTGTACTATAAAAGTGTGCAGTACATTGAGATAATCATGTAATTTATTCAGCATGATCAGCATGATAACCAATAATTTACAATTTATTGGATAAACATAAGTTTAACAGGAGTTAATTAATTTCTTGGCGGAAATTAGCTCCACAACCGACACACACACGCATTAGCTTTTACTTCTAACATTTACAATAAAAATTCATCTAAGGTGATTTGTTGAGTGGAAAATATGCATCCAAACATGCACTAAATGAGTGGTTCGAACTTTTGTTGTTAAATTAATGTCAATTAATCATAGACTTTATTATTAATAATCATTGAATCTTATGATAATTATTTCAAAATTCATATACTTAAGATGTTTTCTAAAATTCTTAACGTTAACAATATATAAAAATTAAACATTCTTTAAAATATATTTATATTTTAAAATAATTTAATTTATCATTTCAACAAATTAACTATTCAAAAATTCCTTTTCAAATATATATTTTTCTTTCTAAACACAAACTATTTGTTAGCATAAATTCTTTCAAAATCACTTTAATCATTTTTTATTTAAAAAAAAGTCACGTCCCTTAGACGAGAAGTTGTTCACAATTGTTATTCCTTCCTTCCTTGCTGTCGCCGGAAAGTTTTCAAGCATCGTTGGTAACATTGAACATGTCCATTATTCTGCCACGATAATGCTGTGGTGCCCTAGTCTTCACTAGATTCCTAGGTTTATTCAACATGACGGGGTCCCACGTTTACAAATAGAATATTAAGATACAAAGATATAGTTAAGAGTAGTTGGACACATACAATAATCAACTAAATTAAATGCACGCACAATTTATATATAGACAAGCTAGCTAGAGACAACTACAAAATGTGTAGTGTTTGTTCGTTTCAAACTTCTCAAAATATGATAGATGCATATACAGTAAAATCATTCACGTTACATCAATTACATATAATTGGAATTACGTGTTAAAATCATATGATAGCATATAAAAAAAAATACAAGCAAATTAATTATTTCAATTTAATCAATAATTTGAGTTCGAATTCTAAATATATATGTTATTGCTGTAAATATAAAAAACAAACTTTATCTTTCATATATCATAGCCTTGTCTGAATCTATTAAGATTGTCTTTTTATAAGATTTATGTGTTTGAAAAAAATATATATATCGAAAAATATATTTATTAAGTATTGATGACTTGATAACCTATTTAAGATGTGATCCATGGAAAAATAAATCAAATATTTTTTAAATATTTAAATAAACACTATTATAAAAAAAGGAATTTAACATTGGTTAAAAAATATTTAACATCAATTTTCAACTAATGTTAAATCAAACATATTGAAAGTGAAACACTTTGATAAAATTGATGTTAAAAATGAAATATGACACTGATTGTGGAAAAAACTGATATAAAAAGTAATTTTTTGAATTTTTAAATTAAGTATTTTTTACATCGATTTAATACACAATCAATGTAAAAAATCATTATAACTATATATATATATATATATATATATTGAATTTTGAAAACCAAAATCAATATACAAATACATTATTTCTATATATATTTGTCACCTAGATAAAAGCACTCACCTTAGAAAACCAGGAAATACATGTAATTACAAAATAAAATCTTTAAACTATCATCTTTATTGCTATGATATTCAACCTTTACACCATATAAAGAAGCCACAGCCACAGCCACAGTCAGAGCCAACGGAGTAAAATAAAGCTGGCATATTAGCACCCAAAAAAAGAAAAGCATATTAGGTAATATATAGCAACACAACCTGCTAAATATATTGACATTCAATATCATAATTGACCATCCTTTGTGTTCTTTAAATTATGCTAACAAAATTATAAATAAATAATAAGTTCTACTTAGTAATAGAATTTTCATTAATATTCTCGTTGATATGAAAAATGTTTGAAGTATAACGTGTCAATTTGATTTTCTTTTTCGATTAACAGAGTAGAAAAGGACATTTAGTGACTTCAAGCCCACCTCGACCAGAATAGAAAAGCCCATCTATGTGTAAGCTTTCTATATAGTGAGTTATAAAGCTACTAAAAGAATCTCCATCACTACAATCATTAAAAAAATTAGTTTCATCAAGTCTTAAAGAAAAAACCGCACATATTTTTATTTTATCAAAGTAACCTTGAAGAAAATTATAAGATAAACATGAATTGATATAGTTACAACTTACAAGCATATATAACGACTATAAAAAACCAGAATATTTATATAGCTAACAAGCATCTCGTAGATAAGTTAAAAAGCGAAATACAAGGCCAAACTTAATTGGTATTATAGAAGGTTAGCCTCCTTTGTGCCTACAACCTGAAACACCAAAATATATCATCATTCAGAAATGGATAGCAGAGTCAAATTAGCAGAAAAAAGGTCTTACAGTCCATGCTTTCAATTGTTGTACCCTACAACAACTTTACTTCCAAATGTGGGTTTAAAGTTTTACATGTAGCATGTGAAAGAAAAAATGCTACAATATGAACCTTTTAGCATTGATTTACCTAATAAGAATTAATAGCAATTAGGAAATGAGAAAAAAATATATTGCATCATAAAGTAGTTATTAATTAGAACTTTACCAACCCAAGCAGATGGTCCTTTTACATGATACACATTTTGTACAATTGGTGAGTTGTTTTGGCCTGAGCCTTTCTCTACAATAAACTTATATCTTCTCGTTGCAACATACCCATGGCAATGCCATTTGTACCTAAAAATATTTAAGAATAACTCAAAGGGCAAAGTTAACTAGAGAAAGTACAATTGAACTTACTAAAAGAAACTGAATTTGATTCTTGAACCAAAGCCCAAATCAAAATAAAATATTTTAGCTCAAGAGTTCTTCAAAGCACTTGCGCATAAAGTGGTTGGTGAAAAGATTTTGGTCAGTAGCATCCAGGCACGTAAACTAGTAAACAGATCCAAATGTAGCATTCACAGCACTAGTCCTAAAAACATGGTTACAAAATATTGATGTGCACATATACCTATACGGAATGTGACTACATTTCGAATCTTCGATGCTAAAGCAGATATTACATCTCCATTGGCAGAAACAGATTGATTGATATTTGTGCTTCTTTAAGTCGTTCCCCTTGTACGTCAGTCTTTGCAAGTATCTCATTTACCTACCAAATCCACAAGCCAAAGCTTGCTCTTGGTACACTTGCCAGTCAACAAATTTTTAGCCTTTACTGTTATACAAAGTAGGCTGAAACAGATATAAGCAATTGTTAAAAATTATAGAAAAAAATCATAGTGATGCAGAGGTTCTAGTTAAGAAATCTTTTGGGTATAAATCAACATCAACAACACTTTTAATCCAAGTTAATTGGGATCGGTAATAAATAAATCCAATGATAGATACGAAAAAAAAAGAATAAAAAAGGAAAAATAAGACAAAAGAAAAGAAACTAAGATAAAAGAAAAGAAGGCTGAAAGAAGGAGAGAAAAAATGAAGAGGAAAAGAATTAAAAAGGACCGTCTGGAATATAGAGATAATAACGGGTCTTATCCTCCACCAAGCATATAGATTTTCTCCATTCCGTCCAAAGACACACCTTCCGCCAATTTATATCTCACTCCATTAAGTTTTGTTTAATTACCTTTCCATAGGTAAGTTTCTGTATACCTCTACCTCTCTATGTGACGAGTTCTTGGTAACAAATTCTTGTTCTTAAGGGAGCATCCAGGGACCGTCTCATTACATGCCTAAACCACCTCAATCTATGTTCCCCCATCTTTTCACTCACTGATACTACTGCTACCTTTTGTCGAATATTTTCATTTCTTATCTTATTCATCTTTGTATAACCACACATCCACCTTAATATCCTCATTTATGCTACCTCTATTTTATGCTCATGTTGCCTATATGCTGGCCAACATTCAGCTTCATATAACATTGCAGGTCTTACAGTTGTTCTATAGAATTTTTTTTTAGCTTGAGTATTTTGCGGTCACACAAATACCCAGATGCACTACGCCATTTCATCCACCCTACTTTGATTCTATGATTTACATCCTCATCAATCTCTCCACGTTTTTGCAAAATTGATCTCAAGTATCTAAAAACATCTTTCTTGGGTACCTCTTGACCAAGTAGATGCACGGGATCTTGATCACCATCTCGAGCGAAAATTCACACTTTATATACTCAGTTTTGCTCTGACTTATCGTGAATTGTTTAGACTCCAATATTTTCTCCACAATCCAAGTTCCTATTAACACCGTCTTTGGTCTCATCAATAAGCACAATATCATCTGCAAAAAGCATACACCACGATACTTCCTCTTGAATATTTTTTGATAGTTCATCCATCACTAAGGCAAAGAGATAAGGAATAAGAGTCAGACCTTGGTATACACCTATCGTGATAGGAAAATTCTTGATATTCCATTACAAGCTTTCACACATGTGATAGTCACATCATACATATCCTTGATTGTATTAACATACTTTAATGATACTTTTTTCTTCTCAAGAGTCCACCATAAAACTTTTATTGGGACCCTAGCGTATGTTTTCTCAAGATCTATGAACACCATATGCAAGTCTTTTTTCTTTTTTTGATACATTTCCATTAATTGTCGCATCAAGAAAATAGCTTCCATGTTACATCTTCCTGGCATAAATCCAAATTGATTTATAGAAACCTTGGTCTCCCTCCTCAAACAATATTCAATAACTCTTTCCCACAACTTCATAGTATGGCTTATGAGCTTAATGTCTCTATAGTTAGAACAATTCTAGATGTGTCCCTTGTTTTTGTAAATAGGCACAAGCATATTTTTTCTCAAAGCATCAGACATCTTATATGTTTGAAGAATCTTATTGAAAAGATTGATCAACAATTTTATCGCCACATTTCCCAGACCTCTCCACACTTCAATAGGGACGTCATCTAGTTCCAAAGATTTATTATTCTTCATTATCTTCAAAGTCTCCTTAACTTCATGTGTATTAATTATGTGCACAAATCTTCTATTCAAATCATCATAAGCGTCCTCCAAGTCCACCTCACTCTTATCCCCATCTCCATTTAAAAGTTTGTTATAGTAATTTAGCCATCTTTCTTACATTTTCATCTCTTACCATTTTTTTTTTTATTTTTTTTAATTTTCATCCTTGGTGCATCTAACTTGGGTGAGGTCTTTATTCTTCTTATCCCTCATTTTTGCAAGTTTGTATATACCTTTTTCACCATCCTTGTGACTTTTATGCAAAGATCTAAAACATTTCTTCTTCTATTTAATTGTCTCCTGCATCTCTCTTTTCCACCACCATGTTTCCTTTGTAAGAACTCTGTTTCCTTTGCTTTCTCCCAACACTCTCCTTCCCACATTTTGGACATACATAGTCATCTTATTCCATATTTCATTTACTTTTAGAGTCCCGCGGTCCTTCACGCAACATGTTTTCCTTGAACTCTATTTGTTTTTCCTTCTTTAGCTTCCACCATCTTATCCTTGGATTTTGAGTCCTCTTCCTCATATTAAGTACTTTGTTGAACCAAACATTTATAACTACCAGCTAGAATTAAGTTTCCATGGATACTGAAAATGTGAAGTTGGAAAGGTTATAAGAGCTAGAATTCTTGTGAAAATCCCATCTTCACTGCCTTTTGCTAATTGCTACAATGCTAAAATTGTTGGGAATAATTGTGTATGCCTAAGATTCAATGCATCATGTTATCAATTCTAATTCCAACAACAAAGTATTGTTATTTCTTTATCATTTATTATATTGTTTGATAAAAATAGTTGACTTAATAAAGTCTTTGATTAAAATTAAAAATTTGTTATCATACTAGAGATTATAAAAATGAGAAACAAGTCTCTTATAATTTTAATCTAAATTCTTTTTAATCGTATAATTATTGTGAATAAGATTAATAATATGGATAGATTAATATATATGTAATGGTCTTCATTGGATAAAGATTAATAGGTCTCATTTATTAAATTACATGTGAAAGTTATCATTGAACTGACTCAATTGAGAATTCTTAATGATTAATATTACCTTAATCTATCAATAGGAAGTTCTCAAGAAAAAATATAATATTTTCCTTTGACCTGAAATTATCATAGTAATTAACAAGTTATTTGTTATATTTTAATTTTGGACACCTAATGTCTTAGGAAACTAGTTGAATGAATATTAATATGATTAAATACCTGTAGAATTAATGATTAATCAAGAAGGAATCCATCAACTCTAGATAATGAGTTTGAGTTCTATGATAGAATTAAGATCGTGACTAGGGCAATTGAATGAAAGGAGAAAAGAGTTTCTTAAGTGATTCATTGATTAAATATAATCTGTTAACTTATTAGAGTTTGACAGTAGTACTATACTCTAGAGTTAACCTTAAACTGTAAATGATGGAATTAAAGTATAAAATTATTCTTTTATTGGTTTTTAAATGTACTAAAAATGTTACTTCATGCTATCCGGTCGTTAAAGAGTGTTGCTAGATGTCTACCTTGATTAGTAAATTAACTATGATTAATTTACTACCATTTAGTATTGAACCTATGGGGGGTCACACACAAATGAGTGTTCCAATCGTTGTAAAAGAAAATAATTTATTTGATAATTAAATTAGATAATTTAAGTTAATCAAATAAATATTTTAGTGGAATATTATTATATTCTTTGTTAGCAGCAATAATATAATTAATATCAACAAAGAGTATTATTTTATAAATGTGGAAGTTGTCCATAAAATAAGAATAAAGATTCTATTGCTACATATCAAGATCAGATCATGTGATTAGTTAACGTAATTAGTTTTGTGATTATTTGAGAATTATCTTTATCCTATATCAAGAAGCTTTTTAAGATGAAAATATAAGAGATAGTGTTAATTTTCAAATATAAAGATAAAGAGATATGAATTTTTTTTTTTTAAAAAATCTTTCCTTTTTAAAATAACCCAAATCCATATCTCTTTAACATTATATATAAAAGCATATGTCTGAGAGCAAAGTGTACAAGACACAAACTTGGAAAGTTCAAGCCTAGTTTTAGACCTAAAAAATAGAAAGAGAGTTTGCTCTTTAGAGTTTCACTCATCAAAAAGTTGATAGCATATAATAGTCTCGGTGTGGATACACGTAGAGTCTTCACACAAATGAAGAAATTTTTTGTTGTTTCAAGAACGCACATTCGGATACTAAATATATTTTTCCCTATCTATTATTGTTGTATATTTTGAATGCAAAATAGATCTTAATTTTTCGTTGCAAGTGTTGGGAACACTTCTATGTAACTAACAATTGGTATTAGAGTCATGAGTCATCAAAAATATTATAATTATTGTAAAAATATGTGTTTTGTTGAATCTGAAACATGCTGAGATGAATAATCATTATATTGTATTACTAGATATGTGATATCCTTGTCTTTAGAACATATTTGGGAAGAAAGTCTGATCCAAATGTGAACCACCGTGTGTGCGTGCTCTTCCTTTTGCTACAAAACATTTTATTGACTTCATTGTGAATAATAAAAAATGTGTTTTATTAAATTGTACTTCAATGGTTGCGAAATGTTTTGGAGACCGAAATCGTATATGCATATATTGTAATATAAGCTTGTTGAAATATTTTGCTTGATTTGTTAAATCTGAAACCTATATTGAATTGTTGGATTATGCTTAATGAGTTTTGTATATTTCACATGTGAATCAAGATTCTAATATATAACTTAGATTATTATTATTCTTATATTATATCTTGTATAATATATGGTGATTGCAATGAAAGTAAAAATAATATATCATGATCACCATGTGATATTGAATTTGGTGTACATGTGATGTATTAACACACACACACACACACACACACACACACACATATATATATATATATATATATATTTTTGTTTATTATATGAATATATAATAGTAGATTAATTTTCACTTTCACGTATTGAAAATGTAACAACCTAATATATTTCTAGAATTCTTTTTTATTACTGTTTATTTTTAAGGAACATATATTAGTAAAAATTAATTTGAATACATATAAGTTTTGTAAGTGAAAACCTCCTTCATTAGACAGAACTAATTACTTGCTGCATTACTTCATGTTTTACAAGTACAAGATCTTCCATACACCACCTAGTCCCTAGTTATCATACATGAGTAAAAGATTATACATAAACTCGGATAACAGGGTGCATGGTAATAATATAGTGATTTATTTCCTCCTTTCTGTACCATCCCCCGTCTAGAGCATCAAGGAAGATGATTACTGTTGCCATCTATAAAAAATAAAACAAATCTAGTGAGAAATAAAATTTCTCAGTAGGAAAAACTAAACCACCAAATACGTTAGTATGTTAGTAATTTATCACATAATTCCAATAACATCAATAAATAACCATTCACATAATATGTATGCATGAAATTCTAAGGTGCACATGGTCTCTATATATCGTACTGTATGTAGGTACATCTCGTATTGGATGTCTAGCTGCGACTGTCTTACGCAAACAATGCATGATTATTCCATGTTTTTGCACCTGGTCTCTACATCTCGTACTGGATGTAGTATCAGATTCTATTTCGCAAATCTCGTACTGGACTCGAAAACATGAATCAATATATTTATCATCACATCAAATCCATTATACAATCCATGAGCTAACCCATAAACCTCATGGAAACATATCATCACAAACATCATATGTACCAAATATATGGCTAGGCTACCATACCTTATTCAATCAAAATCATGTCATCTTGTGCATGGCAACAAAATATCCTCAAGCTACAGACAACATGTTAGTAATCTAGCTAGTAAACTATAATATACCTTCTAAATAATTTCTAATTCCTTTATACCTTCACAAGAAAAGATTAAAACTTAGTCTAGATCTTATGATCTTCTCAACTTATTACTATACTATTTAATGATCAAATTGAACCACTTGAGTAATTAGACCTTTCATCCCCATACCATTCAGCCTCTACTTCATAGAATTAATTTAAAACTATTACAACATAAACATATAAGCAAACAGTCCAAAATTCCATCAAAATTAAGTCTAAAGGTCATCAAAAATCAAGTCCAATCCTTACTATAATTCAGCATTTAAATCATCAACCTATCCTATTGTTAAATCAACATAATCACATCATAAAATACCCTTTAATAATATGAAAATTCAGCCTACTAGGGTCATCCATAAATCTGCACCATTGCACATAAAGATTAGTCCAAATAGACTCTTAATTAGAGATTGAAGCCTAGCCTACCTCAAATGAATTGGATTTGCAAATGACTAGATGACTGCCCTTCTTGGAAATCTTCAAGGAAGAAAGTATTTAAAAGAAGAAAAATTGATGTATAGGACACTAGAAGTGAAACTCCGGTTATGAGAAACTAAGAAGGTGAGAAGTAAAAAGCAAGGTGCAAAGAAAGCAAGTGGCCGTAGGATGAGCTTTGAAGCTAAGAGTTCATGTGCAGAATTTTGTTGTAACACCCTTAACTATTTATACTAATTTAATCAGTTAAGTTTTAAGTGATTTAGTTAGATTATAACTGGATTAGTAGTTAGTTTAGTTAGAATTTAACTAACCAATCATTAGTTAAGGGATATTATTCTACACTTTTGTCATTATCTACTAGATTTTCTTGGTCAAAGATTCATTAATCCTTGACTTGAGCAGCTGGACTAAGGGTATGTGGAACATGGCTGGGCAGTTGAACTTATTTACTTGGTTCTTACAATTACATATATACACAAGGCTATGCTTTACCTTTTTCTTTCAGCCTTCAAAATTCACAGCAGCCTACACCTTCACAATTTGCTTCTAGTTTAGTGTTTGATGCAAGATTCCCCTCATTTAATGAGCCATGTGCATGTGGAAATGGATCTTTCATGAGAAAACCTCTGATTGGTCCAAGCTTAGCTAAAAATTTTAGTCCTTGTGACAAAATTCTAGGAGTTACACGTTGCCAAGACCATATTTTTCTTTCAAATAGCTAGAAATTTTTTACCATATATGGTTTGTTCTTTCTATATTATGTACTAATCCATCAGTCCAAAAATTCTCATCTTTTAGTGTGTTAAACTAGACTTCTTAAGCTTTCTAACAAGGTATCATATGTCTCATTTAGACTTCTAAAACCCTAGATATAGTATTTTAAAAACTAAACTCCAAAGCTGCCAGAAGACTCAAATTTGGGCAATAACATATCTTAGTGTTTTCGTGACTGCAAGCAGTACACAATCTAGATATAGCTGAAATTTGTATATGTTATAACTTACATATAGATATTTAATTCCATATATCATACACCTAATTTGAGTAAGAAATGAGATAGATAATTTTTTTTAAAATGGGTGGCAGTAGTTGTTTTGAGTATGCATAATTTTAGACAACTTCTGTTTAATTAAATTATGGGCATGATTTCACTACTCAGCTTGGTTCCATATTTTAGGACAACATAGAGGACATCCTAAAATTTAAAATGAGTGGTCAAACACCTTATTTGGTTAAGTATAGAGGGAGATATAAAATTCTATCATATCCTTCTTGTATCACACTATCATCACATATTCACAATATATTCCAACATAAATATAAGCTCAAGATAAAATTTTGAGGATGTTACATTTCACACCCTCTAAAATGAAAAAAATTGCCCTCAAAATTTGTAAATACCTATAAACTAGTCAGGATATGTTTTTCTCATTTCTGACTCCCAAATATGTTCTTCCAAACGTCCTTGTCCCCATGCCACTTTTGCCAATGATACAAACTTATTTCTTAATTGCCTTGTTTCTCTATCCAAAATTCTTTTTGGGGAAAAGCTCATAGTTAAATTATCTATTAACTGTATTGATTTAGATTCTAGAACACTCGGGTCAGAAATATATTTACGAAGTTGAGAGACATGAAAAACATTATGAAGGTTGGAGAGATTTGGTGGTAAAGCTATTTGATAAGTTACTGTACCTATTCTTTTTAGAATTTGGAAAGGACCAATAACGCGAGGACTCAACTTTTTGACCTTCATTGCTCTTCCTATTTCCTGTAATTGGAGTAACTTTAAGAAAAACATGTTTTCCTTCTAGAAATTCTAGAGGTTTTCTTCTTTTATCAGCATAATATTTTTGTCTGTTTTGAGTTATTACCTATTTCTTCCTAATCTTATTGACTTGCTTTGTGATTTGAGTTATCAGGTATGGATCTAAGAGACTTGTTTCCCCAGATTCTTACTAACATAAAGGAAACTGACATTTCCTATCATATAAAGCTTCAAATGGAGCTATCCCTAGGCTTGTATGATAGCTATTATTGTAAGCAAACTCTATTAATGAAAAATATTTTTCCCAAGAACCCTGCTGATCTATCACAAAAGATCTCAACATTAGGCATCGCAATGAGGGCGGTCAAGGGCGGTTTTTGTGTATACTGCCCCCGCCCCACCCCCGAAAATCGACGGGGGCCAGAAATTTGCCCCCATCCCTGCCCTCGAAAGGGGTCAGTTTTCCCCGCCCAGCCCCCGCCCCAGAAATGCACTTATAAAATTACTGTTAAAAATTTATTAAAAAAATAATTATAGCAAAAATATTGGCGAAGCAAAGTTTCAAATGTATGTAATTAGAATAAAATTTCAACATTAGATTTAGTGTTCATTGCTCAAAAATAAATCTCAAATATAAGTCCTAATTCTTCAATCATTATTCATTCCTTGAAGTGGGTAGTGCCATTTCCCATCATATCACTTGCATAATCACCTGGATAAACCATAAACCAAAATTATAATATAAAGAAGAAATTGATCATTTAAAAATTTACATTATTATATGACACATACTTTCATCATCTGAAGCTATCTCATTAACCAAAGTAATACTTTCTGCAAGAATTTTAGATTTCAAAATACTTGTATCAAATATAACATAATGTAAATAATTAGTTATCAAATTAAAAATAAATAGTCATCTAATTGGATAACTTACTTAAGTATTCAAGACATTACCATCAGTTTCAGCACTTAATAACCAACTTATAGTGCACATCAATGCCTAGTCCAATGAAGTCGACTACGATGAGGGCTTAAAATTTGGCCACCGGTACTAAAAGCATATTCAGAAGCTACTGTTGATACATGAATAACTAAGATATCCTTTGCAATATCTTGAAGTGTTGGATACTTGAGACCATTTGACCTTCACCACCACAAAATATTAAAATCACTGGATCTTGGTAAAACATCCTCTTCTAAATAATGATCCAACTCTGTTTTAGCATGAGAACTTTTGACCTTTTTTTTTCCTCGAAACATACTTATCAAATTCACATAACTCATCACCTTCAACATTACCACCTTCAGGTAATGGAGAGCTATGGAAGGAGTCATCATTCATCTTAGATTGATAATCAGAAAGCAAGTCATAAAACAACTATCTAATTTTACTAACTTGAGCAAAACAGTCATGTTCATACAATTTTTCATAATAATATTGCAACAACTCCATTTTATACCTTGGATCCAAAACAGTAGCAACTCCCATTATATCATGAATCACATCCCAATATTTATCAAATTTAATCATCATCTTTGCTGCCATTTTTTGAATGAGTTCATTAGGAGAAGTAATCCACTGCTTGATTGCCAAGTTGATCTCACAAATCTTTGAAAAGGACATGTTAGTTGTGTTAGTATATGGATGTCCTAGAAACAATCTTTTCATTAGATTAGGACGTACATGTACTTTTCATATTGTCATGAATAAATTATAAGCGCCTTTATCTTGTTTCATATTCTGTCTCGATATCATTATTAATATGAGTAACTGGATAAAACCCTTGGAATAGAATAGGTATCTCTTGAGTATCAGTGATGGGATCACGATCATGAGGATTCAAAGATACCAGATGTCTACTCCTAAATTTTAAGTTCCTAGTCTAGAGACACAGAGAATGGGGATCAGTGATTTTGGGTAAGACTAGCACGACTTAACTACTTGTATGCAGATACAAGGTAAAGACCTCATGAGCTACAGACATGGAGATGTCTTAGCTAAAGTCGTGGGTGGACCTATAAGGTTATAGCTCGCACTGAACGGACCCACAAAGAGACTCTATGAGGAAATCTCACAGATAATATCATTAGAGTAGTCTCTTATTATTTGTGTGTGTCTTTCCTTAGACTAGAAGTTTTCACCTAGACTGTGTTCTAGAAGACATGCTTTGATTGTATACCTCGTCTGCCTAAAACATGGAGACACATAGGTATACCTTTGGGCATGTCCTGAAAGAACGCGAGTCTAGGGTGACTAGCTGAAGGAATTCGTCAAATCTCTGTGAGAGATTAGTTTATCTATAAATCGGAGAAATCAGGATGACATTTACGGGACTCGGGAATCTATGCATAGTAAAAGAAATCATGAGATGATTTGCCTTTAGAGTCAGTAAAATTGGAGACTCCCTATTTCATATTAAAGCTTACCCTAGACCGCAAGGGCTGATACGTTTCCTTACCCTAGGTTTTATGGGAAGGTAACCGAGACGAAAGAAAATAAATCCAAAAACCAAATAGATTTAATAGGATGATCTTGTCATTTACCTAACTAGTTCTGGGGCAACAAAGCATTGCTAGTGCTCTGTGTTGTCATTAAATGAGTAGTGGCCTTGTTGGGCCTAAACTCATTTATGTCAGTAGCTATGTTGGACCTAATGGGCCACACACTAACACTTTATTGTCATGACATTATAGCATTAAAGATTTTGGGCCTAATAATGGTTGTTGGCCTTAGAAAGAGTTTGGATACTTATCTTAAAGAGAGAGGGGCACGTGAATGGAGTTAATGGGTTTGGATAGTCCAAGACATTATTAACTAATTTAAATAGTTAAATTAATTATCTAATATTTAAATTTGATAATTTAAATTTTGAATTTAAATATTTGAATTTAAATATGAATTAACTATAGTAGTTAGTTTCATATCAAAAGGAGAAGATAAGAGCTAGATTTGAATTTGAATTCAACTAGCATCTTATCAATGTCCTAGATTTTAGGAAGAAGTTTGAGGGCTGATTATGGGCTTACATACAGCTGATATATGATTAGCATTTGGCAAAAAAAAAAAAAAATCCCAAGTAATTTGTAACACCCCAAAATTTTGAATCACAATTATTAGGGTAAAATGTTAATTTGAGGCAGTACAAAAGATTTGTGGAAAATGACGAAAATGCCCCTGGACATTTTAGAAATGACCAAAGTGCCCTTAGGCATTTTAAGAAGAAAATTTTATAAATACTCTGGGAGGTTTGAAAATGGATCAGAATACCCTAAGGGTAACAATTACAGAGTTTCCCTGAACATTTTTAGAAATGACGATTTTACCCCTAGGGTAAGGGATAAAATTACCAAAATGCCCTTTATGTCAAAAATTGATTAGATGACTTTAGAAATTCATGGGGACCTGAGTATTGGATAAAATACTTTTAGAGAATAAAATATTAACATGGTTGGTATCAGAGAACCATAAAGTGTAATTTCTAAGAATTTTGGAAAATATTTTGAAAAAAAGAGCTTAATATAGACTACCTCAGGTATCAGAAAATTATAAGAAAAGTATGGACATAATCTATAGAGTTTTCTCTTAATGATGGGAGGGATAAGTGTTCTAAATAAGTTAGTTTAATAATCTTAATAATTCAAAACAAAATAGACCAATAAGAAGTCAAGTAAAATTATTACATGTAATTAAAAGAAAAATTGGTTGATTTGAATTCCTAATACAAGTTTTGACCGTGTGATCTAGGATCAAAGGATAAAACTTTAAGAAGCTTCAAGATTGGCCACATGGAAGGCTAAGAAGCTTGAAAATTCCTATTGGTCCAAGTAGAAAACTAGACATAAATGACTTAAGGAGATATTTGTTGAAGAAAAACTTCCTCTTGATTCCTTTGGACCTGTAGATATTTCTACACATTATTTCAAAGATCTCAACGGTTAGAAGTTAGATATATAAGATAGGAATATACCTTTAAAATTTCAAGTAAGATCCAACGGTTAATGAATTCAGAACAACTATTTTACTAATACGGGTTTTTGGGAAAAGCTACCTCACGGATTTGCCTAAAAATCAAAGTGAATGCACCTTAGGCAAGCTAATACATGTGCAAGGCCGGATGATAGTAGAATGGTGTGGAATTTTCAAGATTTAGGACACTTGTAAGGTGAGAAAGCTTTGGCCAATAAAATGAAAACAACCAAAAAGCACGGTAATCATGGACTTTGGGGATTTTTGTAGAAAAAGCCAAATAACCTAGCCTATAAAAGGAGTAATGGGGGCCAAGATGGAGACCACTTAACGTGTGATACTCCTCTTCCATCTTACATCCCTTCACTTTGAATTAAAAAGCAAAACAAAGGCCACACCTTGAGAAGTTCACGTGGAAAGCTAGGAAACTTTGGAGGAAAGTTGTCTAAAAGTTTCAAGGAGAAAGCAAAGGTATGGGGAAGTTTATGATGGGCTTAGTTTGAATATTACCTATATGAAGATTCTTATTTGATTTTATAAGTATTTAAGCTTTGCATGTTAAGTGTTTGATGAAATGCCTCAAAGAACCAAAGATTGCTATATGAATGGTTATTTGATTTAGCAACTTGCTTTTAGAGTTATAGATAATTGTTGAATAGATACCTTGAATCTAACCTAAATAATGGAAGCTAAAATGATCTACAACTATATAGAAATAATTATTTAGAAGTATAGTGCTTAATAGAATATTTAGTTACAAGTATAGGATTTTAATAGAATATTTAGTTACAAGTATAGGATTGATTTAAGGGATTCTATGATTACTTGAGTTTATATATATATATTTAATTGGTGCTAAACTTATGTTGACTTGAATTTATAAATATTTGCTTTTAATGAAGTATGTAAATGGTTTCTAAAGTTTAGATGGTTTGCTTTGAGTAAGTAAAGTGATATAGCTTGCTAAAATAAATCCTTTGAGTATATTTGTTATGATATTAGGTTTATGTTGAAATTACGTATGTTATGTTGAACCAATTGGACTGTGATGATTTAGGACTTGTTCTGATGAATCTATGAAGTGGACTGTTATTGTAGAATTGGGATGTTGTATAAGTTATTTTTTTTTGAAGCCTGGCGGGGGCATAAGACCGTGTTATTTTAATTCTGCCTGGCGGGGACATAAGACCGTGTTATTTTAATTCTGTCTGGCAGGGACATAAGACCGTGTTATTTTAATTCTGTCTGGCGGGGACATAAGACCGTGTTATTTTAATTCTGTCTGGCGGGGACATAAGATTGTGTTATTTTAATTCTGTCTGGCGGGGACATAAGCCCATGTTATTTTGATTCTGTCTGGCGGGGACATAAGACCGCGTTATTTTATATTCTGTCCGGCGGGGACATAAGACCACGTTATTTATATTTGAGCCTGGCGGGGGCAAAAAACCGTGGTATTGTATATCTGTGTGGTGTATGGCTGATTTGATTTGAACTGTGTACTGTGATGAGGTAATTTGATTAAGGTGTAGATTATGCTTGTTGCTTATTTTATAAATAATATTATAACTATGTGGGTATATATATTTCTTTATGTATGTTTTATTCAAACTATGTGTGTCATGAACTTACCCTTTTCTGTGTCTGTGGTTGACACCTATGATGACCCCAATTTATTTGGGCGAGCAGAGGAACAGGAAAGCATAAGCTGTAAAGGATATTGAAGAAGAATGAGAAAGATGTTTTGATGGACTGCATGTTGTGATTTGTAATTCTCTGTGGCATGTATTTGTGTTAGAAAGTATGTATATTATTTTGGACACTATATTTAGGACTGTATCATGGACTGTATTTATTTATTATAATTGTACCATGGTGAGGGCGAATCGTTTATGTTACAAATCAATCACAAACTTAAAGCAAAGAAGAAAAGAAACTTTTTTGAAAAAAAATTTACAACTAAAATCATTCTAATACAAAATGGTCACGAAATTTCATTTAAAATCAATCAAGCAAAGAGAGGCGTTACATAATTGACTTGGTATTAGGAGGATAAGATAGGAGGTTGTTGGCAATTTTTTGAAATGCAACAACTATCTTTTCTTCACGTGTGGGATGCTTCATGATCAGAATTTTTGGTTAAAGAATCTGACTCAAACTCTTCTATAAAGTATGCTATTGTGATCATAATTCTTAAATAGTTTTTTAGAGGAAAAACCCTATCTACTTTCCTCTATTTTCACATGCCCCTTTGTGTGAGTTTTGGCTGAAAATTCAGCCACCAATATCATCTATTGGTAAGTCTCTTAGATAAGTAAAAACACTTTAAAACCTAACCTTCTTCATCTCCATTGGTGTGCCTAGCCTGCCTCCTTTGGTGTTTGTTGGTAGCCTTCAAGAAGTGTTCTTGAGTCTTGACAAAAAGTGGTGTGGATCAACATTAGAGGGCTTGTATCTTCAAGCCTATCCTTGATCATCAAATTTCGAATATAAACAAGGTAACATCTATGTTTTAAAGAATGATTCTTGTGTGATATGTGTGTTTTCGCTTGAAAAATTTTGTTTTCCTCACATGCCTTCGGGCTTCAATGCCCTGTCTTTCAAGTTGTTGGTTGTTTAGTAGCAGAAAATATTTCCGTTACAACATTAAACACTTTCAACCTCCCACACACATCCGTGGCAAATTGCCACTGTGAATAACTAGGCAAACAAGTATATTGGGAGTCCCGCTGCTTCAATTGAGTAAACACAACTTCATATGATATAACAATTTGAAGCATTTTATAAGTTGAGTTCCACCTAGGTGGACAATCTAAAACCAAACTCTTAGTGCACGGGATCCTTAATTGTTTCGCTGTCTCCTCAAAATTTTCCTTCCTTTTTGGTGTGGTTGTCCAAAATGCTACACTATCTCTAATCTTCTCTATCCCATCTTTCACAATTTCCAACCCATCTTTTACAATCAAGTTCAATACGTGTGCACAACAACACATATGAAGTAATGTCCCATCACTTAATAAATTTCCTAAGTGCAACTTATCTTTAATTTTGTCAATTAGTTTGTCATTTATGCTACAATTATCTAGAGTGATAGTGGACAACTTTGTATCAATGTTCCAATCCATCAAACACTCAACTAAAACATTACAAAGCTTTTCACTTGAGTGAGGAGCAGGAACATAAATGAACCTAAAATAATATATAAATAGTTCAACAATTTTATCATGCAAGTGATGCAACAATTCAACAATAATATAAAAAAATCAAATTTTTTAACATACCACAAAATAGGACTTTTTAAGTTCCAAGAGGCATCTATATAATGAGCAGTGACAACCATATAACCCTTTTTCTAATTGCTCGTAATCCACATGCCTGATGTGATGACAACTTTTCCTTGAAGATTATCTAATAACTTCAAAGTTGTTGATCTTTCTTCTTGATAAATTCTGAATATTTCTTTTTTAATTGTATTTCTACAAGGAACTTGAAAGACAGGTTCTAAAGCTGCTGAGTATCTCCTAAAACCAACATGATCCACAATGGAAAGTGGATACTCATGCATTATAATTGCATTTGCAAGCTCTGTCTTTGCCTTATCCGCATCATAAGTTCTTGTACCCAACTCTTGCTTTCCATGGACAACCTTAGACATAAGAAATGTTTGCCAAGTACTCCCTTTCATGGCAATCTTGTACTGAACACAAATTTGTTTATGCCCCCATAGGTGCGTTGTTCCATTTTTTTTATTTTCCTCGCAACAGTTTTGAGCAATAATTGCATTGGGCCTTGTCTTGTCCATTAATTTTGACCTTTTTGAAATGCTGTCGAATCTCACTTTTGAGCCTACTTGTTCCTGTTTGTGTTGTCCCCTCCAAATTATCATTTGTGTCTTCTGCTTCATGTAGCGGAATGGATTCATTGGGTGTTGCTGAAGGGGCATGACCAGGAGTATAACCAAGACCAAAAGAAGGTGAAGGAGTATAGCCAGGAGCAGGAGTCGTATCTTCATGTCCACTTTCTTGATCTCCCATTTCTTAAGAAGCATTCAAATAAGAAACAAATTAATTAACTAGAAGAACTTGCTTCAGTGAAAGAGTACCTTGTTACTTCAGCAAAAAAAATATAATACATATACAAAACATTCATATTAGAGACCCTGCTAGAAGTATATACTGCAAATTCTTAGCACCCTCATAACAATGTGTGGAAGATATATGGCTAGAGAAATAATTATTTGCCAAGCTCAATTATAAAAAATATTTCTACACAAGCCATTAATAACAATTATGGTTCAGTGCCATCAAGCATGAAGAATATAAATTTTTGTCCAACAGGGTCCTAACCCATAAACTATTTATATTCATGTAAACTATAACATCTATTTAGTTTTAACCATGAAATTCTAACCTCAAATAGCTGTTTCAGATAAGCAACTGGCCAACTGCTTCCCCATTGCTCCCAAGTCTCTCTGAATACAATCAAATTTATATTTCGTGTAAGTTGTATGACTTGATTTTTACAAACTAAAACATATTACCTAAATTTAAATAGCCTTCAAGTATGAAGAAGCATAGATATTAGAACAAAGAAGGAAATATTTTATTTCTCTAATTATTTCTTAATAACACAACCTATGATTTGATGATGATTGAGATTTTATTCAAATCTGATTTTGAACAGATTTATTACGAGTTACAACACCAAATCAAGACATAAATTGGGAAATAATTGATAGAAAATTAAGGACAAACTTGTGAAAATAAATGATGTCAAGTACCATTCCAATAAGAAGAAATGGGTCAAATATTATGGGACTATCAAGCTAACCAAGTTTCACAAATCCCATTCACAATATTCTACGAACATGAAGCTTCAATCAAAAAGAGAAACAATGTAAAGGCATTAGCCAAGAAAAAGGAGCGAAACTTTCATTATTTACAAGCCATAACATAGGAAATGATACCACTGGCATCAAAGGCTTGCACCTATATACAAAAATACTATATTTACAAAAATTTAAGGTAATTTAATATCAGCATGAAAAGAAACCTCAATTACGCTCTCTTAGAACTTCAAATCAATAGCTTATAAAGCATGAATGAAAGCTTTGATTATTGTTTTTTATGGTTATTATTTTCTTGCTTAACTACCAATATACCCAAACGATTTTAAGAGTGAAATTAGTTACTATTGTTACCGCAATATACATTACAGAGAATACAAAGAGTAAAATAGGAAGTAACCTCATTTAATTGTATGATTCCTGCAATCTGAAGTAAGACCTCCACAGTAGCATTCATCTAGCCAGGTTTTGAAGAGCTCTTGAGGTATAAAAATATTTGGTTATTATTGATTAGAGTATAAGTTCAAATAATCCATAATCAATTAAATAGGTTTAATCTTAGTCAACAATCCCTTTATATTGCCTTGGCTGTGCTATACTGTGGAATTATGTGTTACTAGTCAGCTTGGATATTTTCCTATATGCTTCTAGAACATAGATATAATTGTCATTGTCACTTCATTGAGTTTTATGAGATGTATTTAAATGCGCCCATAGTTTCTCATATATATTGGCACTTCTGTTTGTGTGTATATATATATATATATATTGTATCTTCTATATAATATGAGCTATATTTGAGAATAGTTGCAGTTAGATATGCTATATGGCATATTATGTTACAATAATTCCAGCATCTATAGGCTAGTGAGCTATTTACAATTAGCAACTTTGGTTTTGTGAATGAATCATAAATGAATAATTTGGATTTGTTTATCATAATGTTTTCTAAATGATGTAAAACACTTCTATGGACTTCAAGCTTTTTATGATTTTTATCCTATCTTCGTTGTTGTTTGCTAGAATTTCATATAATTTTCTATCAATCTAAAAGTCTTTTTTGTTATTTTAATACCAGCATATTTATTTTTTATGATTAATAATTCCATTCACTTTTTAAGTTCATGACAAAACATCAAATAACTAACATTTGAATTAATCTCTAACATAAAGGTTAATTCAAAAGAAATGAGTAATAATTTGTTTTAAACAGAGAAGCTCAAATTTATATAGATTTATATAACTAGTTTTAATTTGAACATCTTTGAACCAGTTCTCTGATTCGAACTTGAAGTTGTTAGAATAATCATAAAAAAAAGAAGCAAACTGGTTTATCCGTAAACCCAAAGAAGTGTAGGATGATTAAATCACAACACCAAGAACCTAAAGTCACCACCAGCTCCAACCTACTCTCAAGCATAAAGCTACAATTGGCTATTTTATAGAGTTTTTCTAGCATTCACTACAAAATATAAGATTTTTGTGAAATTGTAAAGGGTTAACCTTCTAACTCTGTCAATGACTTCACATAAAGGACTTGCAATAGCTCTTGGACCGCCTCTTGTGATAGACCAACAACTTTCAACTCTTTCTTTATCTCGTCAACTGGAATTTTCTCAATATGCACAAAATCAACAATAACATTTTTTTATTAAAAATAATTTGCTTTGATATTATGATCACATCTTTATCAACATTAGACAAGGAATATAAATGAACATGTCAAAGTGTGAGTTGATTAGAACAAAAAACACAAACAGTGGCAGTGTGTGAAATGGAACAGAGGGATATAAAAGTAGAAAGAAAGAAGCAGCTAAGTTAAGGCCACGTGACAAGGTGGAAATGGAACCGAACCTTAGTTACCTCACTTCACCACCTCACATATTCTTCACCGCGTCCAGTCCAGTGCCGTCGAGACTTGAGAACGATAATGAAGTTGGGAAGTTAGGGTTTCAGATTTAATCTTTTATATATATATATATATATATATATAAGGGTATTTTTGTAAATAATTAAATATAGTATGGTGGGGGTGGGGGCGGGGGCGGGGCGGATATCAGCATTACCAAAACTGCCCCCGCCCCCGAATTCAACAGGCAGGAAAAACCCAACCCGAACCCAAAATTGGTAAACTCAGTTTTTCCACGTTGACATCGGGGCGGGTTCAGACGGGTGCCCACAGATGCGGGTCAAGTTGCCATGCTTACTCAACATGTTTTCTAGGGTTTGTATGGTTCTTTCTATTTGTCCATCTGTTTGGGGATGATAAGAAGTACTTAAGCATAATTTGGTTCCAAATACTTTTTGTAATGCTCCCCGAAACCTAGAAGTAAAATGGGGGTCTCTATCAGAAATTAGAGTGGAGGGTACACCATGCAATCTAACTATTTCCTGTATATACAATTGAGCTAATCTCTCTAATGGATAAGAAATCTTAATAGGTATAAAATGTGCTGACTTAATGAGTATATCTACAATGACCCAAATTGAAACGTGACCAGAAACAGTCCTAGGTAATCCTACCACAAAATCCATAAATATACTTTTCCATTTCCGTTGAGGAATTTCTAGAGGTTGCAAAGTACCAAAAGGTTTTTGATGTTCTATTTTTACCTTTTGACATACTAAGCACTTTTCTACAAATATCTTATACACTCAGCAATAACAGTGTAATACTGCCCTTTATTAAAAGCTTAAGTTTGGTACGGGCAGAGTCTTGCACCATTCGCCTTCTTTTAAAACTTATAGATTCGTGAATCCGTAAGTTAAAATATATTTTACAAAATAATTTAAAATAATGGCGTATATAGGTCTCAAACCTGAGACCTTTACATTATTAATGCGACGCTCCAACCAACCGAGTTAATAGGCCAATTATGTTAAAAATAATTAATGTCGCTATATATAACACTAAAAAATACATTAAAATTTTGGTGTTATATATAGCGACATTAATTATTTTGTTAACATAATTGGCCTATTAGCTCAGTCGGTTGGAGCGACGCGCTAATAACGTTACAACTGTAGGTTCGATGCGAGACTCTGTCCCCGTACCAAACTTAAGTTTTTACTAAGGAGAAATATCGGTATTACACTATTATTGCTGGGTGTATAAAGAAATTCCCAAAATAAAAACAAGGAATAACCCAAAAACAAACTAAAACCTAAATGATAATCCTAAGAATGGTGCACACAACAAGATTATACAAGACATTCACAACAAAGTCATGGCCAAGCCTAAGAGGTAGAGGAGAAGATGCTTACCTATGTTTTTATCCCTTTGTGATTTTTGGTTTTCTCCTCCCTTGTAATCCCTTTGATGCCACTCATGTTCCTCCTTCTCTTCTCTTTAATTTTGTTAGTATTTGAAGTGAGTATTTGGTCTCCTTAAAGTTCTATTCTTTATCCCTCTTGTCGGGTTTCTTCTCTTATTTATAGAGGCTTGAAACATTTTTATTTATTGTAATTGAATTACTTTAAATTGTCTTCTTATGGCAGTGCTGACATCTGCCATTGCTGCTACCACTTGTGACTATGAGTCCTTGCAGCAACTTGAGGTTGAATAATTATGTATCTAATATGAGCACACATGGAATATGTTTATATCAACAAGTACAAAAACTAATCTATCATATACAAGATGTGGGACTATTATATTATATGCATTGTACGACTCTAACACTCCCCTCAAGCTGGTGCATATATATATATATATATATATATATATATATATTGTGAGCATAGCTTGTTACAAATATATTCAACCCGAAGACCTCTAAGGGCTTTGGTGAAGACATTTGCGAGTTGATCATTGGATTTGACAAATGTTGTTTTGATTTCTCCTGACTGAATCTTTTCTCGAATGAAGTGACAATCAATCTCTATGTGCTTGGTTCTCTCATGATACCCAGGATTAGAAGATATATGCAGCACAACTTGATTTAGATGATATATGCAGCACAACTTGATTGTCACAGGCTGTTTTTGTTCATAGAGATGGAGCTCTCGAATCAATTGTTTTAACCAGATTAGCTCATAGGTAGAAACTCCCATTGCACGATACTCAGCCTCTGCACTATATCATGCGACAACAGTTTGTTTCTTACTCTTCCAAGAAATCAAGTTTCCTCCAAACAAGATACAATAACATGAAGTAGAGCACCTATCTGAGAGTGAACCTGCCTAATCGGCATCTGAATAACCATAAATTTCTGTATGTCTCTGATCTGAATATAATAAGCCTTTCCCTGGTGCTCTTTTGATGTACCAGAGAATCCTAACAACAACATCCCAATGAGAATCATAAGGGTGTTAGACTTAGGGAGAGCTTGAGAGGATCAAAGAAGCTGAGACTCTTGGACATTGATATGTTTAGGCTTTTTACATGCCAAATGACATTTGTAATTTGTCTATGTCTAGAAAGAGTCGTTATATGATCCATTGCATAAAACTCATTCATGTTTTTGCATTCGTGTTTTCACAAAAGCATAAGTTTCATAAAAAGCTTTTTCTGAAACACAAGGATTTCATGAATGCATAAAAAGCCAAGTGTTCCATGTTTCAAGTTTTGGAAAAATATTTTCTCACTAGTTTAATTGATTACCAGTCAGTGGTAATCTATTACTTGAGATCTAATAACATTTTAATCGATCATGAGATTATGGTACTCGATTACACAGTTCAAAATCACAAACGGACTTCCTGCGATAATCGATTACAAAAAGGTGGTAATCGATTACTTGGCAACGATTTTTCGATTACATTACAATTTAATCAATTATGTTGTTCATAAATCTTTTCCAGAAAGTTCAAGAACATTTTAATAGATTACGTAAGTGATTTAATCAATTACTGATAGCTATAACAATTTTGTCTATAAATAGAAACAACTTGTTTTAAATAAATAAAACGAAATATCAACAAATTTCATAACCTTTCTGAAGAGAGAAAAGATACTACAATCTATTCTGTGTTAGACCTTCAAATCCTCAAGCTTCAAGAAACCTTGAGAGGATTTCTTTTTAGGCAACTTTCTAAAGAAGGACTTCTAGAGAATGTTTTGAGATTGTTTTCATTAAACCTTGATTCAAGTTTGGTAATCATTTGCATTCATCTATTGTGGATCATCAAGTTATTTCTCTCCATACTACTTTGGTTGTAATTCTTTTAGAATTTATGGTTTGTGTAACTAGAGCAATAGTTTTTCTTAAAGCTTGTTTATAATATGTTTTTCTAGAGGAAAGAGTAGAGAAGGGTTTTCTCTATGTCTTGATCACGGAGAGTCTAAGGAGTTAGATTTCTTGTTCTTAATCTAGGTCTGATTAAGAGTGATTGTATAAGCTTGTAAGAAACAGATTGCTGATAGTTGAACTCTAACTAGTTGGTTAGGAGAACTGAATGTAGCTTCTCTAGGTTGAGAAGTGAACAATATAAATCTTGGTGTTGAGTACTTCTTCTTTATCTTTTCGTGTGGTTATTAATTGTCATTCGTTGATATAATTTTTCATAATCAACAAAAACATTTTTGTTGTGATTGAATTCTTTAAAGATTGGAGTTTGAATTATTGAAAGTGTTTAACGGTTGTTTTGTAATACGATGCCTTTTAACTCTAATTGTTTAAAAAAATTTAATTAGCCAAGAACAACCAATTCAGCCCCCCTCTTTGTTCTTGTGTGTTGTTCATACTGTTTTTCAAAGGGGATTTAAGGAACTGACTAGCAACACTAACAACAAAAGAGATGTATGGCCTAGTCACAGTAAGGTAATTGGGCTTCATAATCAACCTCCGATAACATCCAGGATCAAATAATGGCTCCCCCTGTCTGGGTAATAATTTGATATTAGGATCCATGGGTGAATCACCTGGCTTACACCCCAACATACCAGTCTTCTCTAAGATATCTAAGGCATATTTCCTTTGGCAAATGGAAATGCCCTGTCTAGACTATGCCACCTCAATTCCTAAGAAGTAACGAAGCTTATCAAGATCCTTTGTCTGAAATTGACAGAACAAATATTGTTTTAATTGGTCAATCTCAGCTTGATCACTTCTGGTGATAATGATGTCATCAACATAGACTAACAAATAGATGCACTTATCAGGAGATATGTGCCTATAAAACACAAAATGATCAACCTCACTACGGATTAAGCCAAAAGCCTGAACGACAGAACTGAAACGACTGAACCATGCCTGAGGAGACTGCTTAAGGCCATATAAGGACTTGCGAAGTCTACACACCATCCCAGACTCCCCCTGAGCAACAAAGCCAAACGGTTGCTCCATGTATACCTCTTCCTGTAAATCACCATGAAGAAACACATTTTTAATGTCCAGTTAAAAGAGTGGCAAGTGAGGAATAGATGCGAAGGAGCTAGAGGGGAAGAGTCAGCAGGAGAAGGCGATGAATCATCCAGGAGCAAGTCCGCAGGGGGCATAGTCTGATGATGTTGATAGGTGAGAAAAGAGCGATCCTCATGGATGGAGGCATGAGGTCACCCGTCGGGGATAGAGTCACCTGCAGTTGGTAAAGACAAGTCAAGAAAAGGAACAAGAAGAACCTGATCAACCTGTGACAATTAAGATTGGATATAATGGAAGGGTTGTTGATCAAGAAAAGTGACATCAACGGAAATAATATAAGGCTTAAGATCAGGAGAATAACAATGATAACCCTTTTGAAGGCAGTAATAACCAAGAAAAATGCACCTAAAGGCTTTGGATGTTAACTTGTCCTTACAAGGAGTGAGATCATGAACAAAACAAGTACAACCAAAGACATGTGGGGATAGAGGATAAAGAGGAGCATATAGAAACAACAGGTTATGGGGAATGTCATTGTTAAGCAAAGAGGAAGGCATGAGGTTGATGAGAAAATAAGAGACGAGTACTGCATCTGCTCATAAGTGAAGAGGAACATGCATGTAAATAAGAAGAGTCCGGACAGTTTCAATAAGATGTTTGTTTTTACGTTCAGCCACCCCATTTTGTTGTGGATTGTGAGGACAAGTAGTCTAATGTAAAGTACCTTGTGAGGACAAGAAATTATAAAAGTCAAGAGAAACATATTCCTTAGCACTATCACTTTAGTGCCATCAACAAGGGTAAACGAAGGTAAATGATCAGAATAAGTAAGAGATGTAGTTAAGCATATTGTATTAATATTATTTTATTTAATATATTTTATATTTTTTGTATTAATGTTAAGATTTTTATTTGAAAAGTCTTAAATTTAAATGCAAATATTAAATTATTTTTTTAATATTAACTTATAATACATCAAATAACATTTAGTTATATTTAGATTTTGTTAATTATTTTTTAATTATTATTAAGGAATTAAAGATTTGGTACAATAATGTGGATAAATTTTATTTTAACAGGTATTTAAATATTATCAACAAATTATAATTATTAGTGAAAGTAGTTGTTAAAATAAAAATAACATTTGTAATTAATATAAAATGAACGATACAAATTAAATAAAAGCATAATATTAGCCGTCCATTTCCTTGTTTGGACAGTTACGACGATTATGTTCTTCAATTCTGCAAAATGAGGATTTCTTATGCCTATTTGAAATTGGTTTGCCTATCTCATTATGTATACGAGTAGTAGTTGACCTTCCCGATATTTGTCATCGTTTTGAAGGACCGGGTATAAAATATGGACCCAAATATTGAGGTCATTGATCTTCGCTTACAAGAGAATGAAAGTGATATTTAATATATTTTCTAAATTTTTATATGATTTTATTTAATATTTTCTTAATTTTTGGTATATCTAATTTTTAATATATTATTTTATTTAATATATTTACTATATATTTCTACATTTATTTATTAAATAATTAAATTAAAAAATATTTACAATTAAAAAAACAAATTTTACCAATATTTTTTTAAAAACAAATTTTACATTTTAAAAAATAAACCTTTCGACTTTAAAGTCATAAAAAATTTACGACTTTAAAGTCATAAATTTTTTTACGACTTCAATTTAAGTATATATATATATATATATATATATATATATATATATATAGACACACACACACACACACACACAAGTCGTAAACAATGTTATGACTTCAAAGTCAGAAGTCGTAATTGTAACACCCTCGTATGCATCCGGTGTATTAACAATTACTTAATCAGATTAATGCAGTAATTAATTTAAAATCAGTCATTAAAAACGAACGAAAGCATTTTAAAAAAACATGACGTCATCATCATTTCCTTTCAAAACCATATTCCTGATTCATTATGTATGGTAGTATCCACAATTACATATACGAATGCCAAGACACCACAACAAGCCTCTATGATCCAGACAACATAAAAAAGGCAGATAAAGACAAAATGTCCATATAGATATAACAGGAGAATCAGAAGCCACATGTATCTATATAAATATATACATCATCAAAACCACCACTGTGGCTATATAAAAGAACAGGTACCCTGTGCCATGATCTCACAGATTACATCCTCACAAGAGGGTACAAAATATATAACGTCTGTACGTCACAATCTATACTGGATCCAAAATATATGTGAACACACATCTTCCCTTGCAGGGATACAAAATTCATCATAAATATAAAACAGTGAGCCACAGTGCTCTCAAAATACTGCTCAAGCAACTATACAATGTCTGTCCCTACTGGGGCCTCCCGCCCTGAGACCCATCATCTCTGCCAGATGCATCACTTGCAAAATATAATCCCCACACACGGGGTGAGATACAATCTCAATAAGCTTAGGGTTCTTGGAGGCTTCTCCTCCCCCTGGCTCACTTCCAAGATAACATAACATCAAAGACATCACAATACTAGGCCTCCTGGCCCTCACAACAATACATAGACATTCTCTAGCTCTAATGTGTATCTGCAGTACTACGCCCGCCAAAAGATGCATCATCATCAACATCGAGACTCTCAGTCCCCAGTGTGAGACTGGAACTCACACCCGTGCCATCCCATCGTGAGCTATCCCTTTACACATGGATGCACATATATGGCACCTTCGAGAATAGGCTTCAACCGTGACGGGACCACCTATCTCTGGTCTTCAGGGATCATACACCCTTTACATGAGCAAACCGACTAGGAGTTGTGCTCTACTCCTAGGGAGGTCCATATCTATCTAATTGGCCAGAAGATCTATCCAAAAGGCAACCATACAAAAGCACAGAAACATGTATACATATTATCATGAGTAAAGTTGTAACATCCAATTCAATGCATATGAATCATGTATGCAACCATCACTCCCTCGGAGTATGGTGGAACACAGGTAATGGGAAACACTCCCAAGAACAAAGAACATACCTAGCAAAACAGTGCTCTGCTGTCCAATCCCTGAACTGTGGTCTCCGCCATTGACACTGATGTGTTGCAAACACATCTAGTTTTTAGCATAGTTTTTAGGTTAGAATTTAATTAAATATGTAAGAAATAAAGTAGAATTAGGCTAGTTTAGTATTTTAATTACTTAAAACTAATTTCAATACCATTTGAGCATTTTGCAGGTAAAAAGGAGGAAAATCAAGCTAAAAGTGAAGACTCACGCTATTAGCGTGAGAATTCACGCTACTAGCGCCAGTTGCAAGGAAAAAAAGGCCCAAGCTCTCGACCAAGTCACGCTATCAGCGTGAAATCCACGCCATCAGCGTGAAGGAAGCCTGGAACTCTCGA
>PYAF01003300.1:506342-541183 GCA_007407185.1 Glycine tomentella
TACAAAAGCCAAAGGCTCATCCCTATTGTCCAATTGCTGGGAGCCAAAACCATAACAAAGGCGTCCAGCTAATACGACGTTAAAGAAGCGCTCCTGGGAGGCAACCCAGTGTTTTAAAATTCTGTCTTTACTTTATTTTATGTCTTATCTTTTTGAAAGTATTATCTGTTTTGTTAAAGATCTTGGATACAAATCTATTCTGTTAAGCAAAGTAGGTGAGAAAGCAGAACATGGCAGATCCTGTTGATTATCTGAATGGAGGACATCGAGCTCCTCAGCCATGATCTTCAAAAATCAGTGACATTGTTTTATATTTCTTTACTGCTTTGTAGTTTAAATTCAGTACTTTGTTTATTTAGTTACTGTGTTTGCTTAAATAGTTATGTGCTTTTATAATTCTTTTTAGTATTGTACACAGAGGTGTTTTGTTAACATAGTTGTATAAATCTTTTTGGGGCTTAACTGATATAACATGTTTTGAAAAGAATCAACAGATATAAATGATTTGAAACTTGTTTTTTGGATCAGAACACCACAAAATGATTTTGGAAACTTTGAGAATGAAAAATAAATGAATGGCTTTTCAAATATCAAAATGAATGCAAGATATTTTTACATAGCATTGATAAATAACATCTTTCGAAACATTGATTTGATTTGAACATGAAAACAGACCTTAAATCCTAGTGAGTGTGTGCAACCACATAAATTACATTGAGTGTCCTCACTGATCTATTTATAGTTGATTTTGCATGAATTTCTAATTGTCATAACATATGATGCATGGATATGATTTAGGCCTTCTTCTTTTTGAACAACTTTTTAAGCCACTGGCCAAAAAGCTATCCCAACATAAATATAATGATTTACCATTTGCAAACCCTTTTGAGCCAAACACTTGATATTTTGTTGGAACCCTATCCTAGGATAAGAATTCCTTAGCTTACCTTAGGTTAGGAGAACAAGAAGGGAAATATTTTGTTGATGAAAACTTTTTGGGTAGCTCATGCGTTGAAAAAGACTTTAAATGTGGCTATATGCTATTCATGTGATAAGCAAAAGAAAAGAAAGAAAAGAAAAAAAAAAGAGAAAAAAAAAGAAAAAGGAAACAAATTCCTTATGTTTTAAAGTATTGTACAAAGTATTTGGGTGAAATGGAAAATTGACAAACATGGATATCTTGGAAGAAAAAGGAAGAAATAGGAAGTGATAATCTAATTGTTTTATCTTTACTTGCTCTCCTATTCTCGAGGTCTTTTTGAATATTCAGAAAAACCAAGATTCCTTTTTAAGCCAGGCCCAACCCTAAAAGTCCTAGTGATCCATGATAAATATGTATTTTGATTTGATGGGAAATGAACTGCAAAAATTGATCTATAACATGTCAGTGTTGGAATTGAGACTATACACTCACCTGTGAGAATTATACACCTTCGAGAGATTTTCCTCTGTTTGAATCAAGCACATGTTTCCTCTGATATTCATTAGAAATAAAATGTGAATTGATCTTAATCTCATTTGGTTTTGAAAATTTCATCTTTTGTTTCAAATTCTTAAGGTTGACTAATTTGAAACATGTTCTGATCACTGTGGAAAGTTGATTCTTTACAAAACATGTTCATCCCTATGTTCCTATTAATTATAGTGTTAGTTACTTTGCTTGAGGACAAGCAAGATTCTAGGTTAGGGGGAGTGATAAGTGCCTTAATTCAGTTAAATTCAAGTTTCAAATGCAGGCACTTATCTTTTGATTTCTATAACTTTGCTTATAAACTTGCCCTAAACCTAGTTAAATTATATTTATTACTTGTATGAATGTAGTTTTTATATTTTGGAAGATTAATCCAATCGTGCTTTGTATTTTGATAGATTCCGTAGATTTCCGAGGCTTCCGAATAAGCAAAGCAAGCAAGGAGGGCTTATATAGCAAACCTGGGAGCTGCAGAAAGCAAATCAGACCCAAAAATGACTCATAACAGCAAAACTGGGGGTGCAGAAATCAAAATCAGGCCCAAAAGCCCACCAGAGTACATTTAACTCGCCCAGGCGAGTGAATATAGTGTATTTTGCTCGCCTGGGCGAGCAGAAACAGCAAATGGGCCTCTAATTTGGCAAGTGGACGTGCAAGTGGGCTGCAAGTTGATTTTAACTCGCCCAAGCGACCAAACAAAGGCAAAAATGGTCGCCTGGGCGAGTGAACTCGAGCAGGCCACCCCCTATAAATACCCAAGCACCCCCAAGGCCAAAATACACTTCTTCCAAACCTCCATTCTTCTATTTCCTTTATTTCTTAAGCTTTTTCTTTAGTTTAGGTTCTTAAATATTAGTATTAGGTAGGTTAGGAAAGTGAGAGAAGTGAAATTTAGTGTGGAGACTCTGCCGAAAAGAAGCGGTGATGGGCCCTTTATCAATTCTTCTCTTAAGGAGGTTCTCTTCATGCTTGGTTAGTTTCTCTTATGGATTGGATGTAATCTTCTACTTTTAAGTATCTCTTTTAATATTTATTTCTGCATAAGTCTTTCTATTTATTATTGGTAAATTTATTCCGTACTTAACGCTTGATACTACTTGATCACTAATATCACGAACTTAAACTCGAAGTGAGACTGAAAAGTAATCTTAGGGTTTGAATTGAATAAATTTACTCTTTACGTTACGTTGCTAGACATAGAGCATAAAGTTTAGATTGCAAATAAACACGCGAATATAATCGTAACGCTGGGATATTTATTTCATGTGCGAGAAATTGATATTGGATAAATATTCTTAGGATTCTCAAATGCGAGAGATCGATTTGGGGTGATCTTATGTGTGCATCAATAATAATAGAAAATAACTTATGCATGGTAATATTAATTGAATACTAAGGGTATGAATGATGAAATCCAATCCTACGTCCTTAACTTAATCAAACTCGTTTTATTAGTTTTCGTAATCTTCCGTAACTTTTCGTAATCTTCTGTAATCTTCCATATTAAGTTTATTATTTCCGTTTATTCTAAAGTTTCATCATTTGTTATTTCCGCAACTACATGAAACTCCGTTCACACTCACTGTACATAAACTATTAAACTGTTAAGTTTTATTTGAATTAAATGAGTAAAAATCAAGTCCCTGTGGAGACGAACTTTATAAATTTTGTAACTTACAACGACAATTGGTACGCTTGCCAAAAGTCTAACATGCACACGTCCCTATCAGCAAAGAACCAAGTTGGAAGACAAGAGCAGGAAATTTATTTTCATTGGATATGACGAAAAGACAAAGGGATACAAGTTGTTGAATCCTGGCACCAACAAAGTAATAATAAGCCGAGATGTGAAAGTTAATGAAGAAGATGAATGGAACTGGAGCACTTCATCCGAGGTCATCTTAGATCCCGGACAGACGCTTACTCAACAAGAAGAGAAGGAAGACGGATCACCAAGTTGGATCTCGGCAAGAAGTGAGACATCTGATGAAGACGAGATGAGACAACCCCGAATGAGGAGTTTGCAGGACCTGTATGATTCAACTGATGAAGCTCACCTTATTTATTTGTTGCTTCTAGCTTTGTATATTGATGACTTGATCTTTATGGAGAACAGTGAAGAAATGGCACAAAAGTTCAAGACAAGGATGACAAAAGAATTCGAAATGACTGATCTTGGCCTGATAAGATACTTTCTCAGCTTGGAAGTCAGACAGGACAAAGCCAAAATCTTTGTCTCTCAGGAGACTTATGCTAAGGGAATATTGAAAAGGTTTAAGATGTCGGATTGTAACCCGGTTTCAACACCTATGAAACTCGGTTCAAAACTTTCAAAGTATGATGGAGAAGAACATCTTGATCCAAGAAACTATAGAAGTTTGGTGGGATGCTTGAGATATTTAACGTGCACGAGGCCGGATCTGTGTTTAAGTGTTGGAATTATAAGTCGATTTATGGAAGAGCTGAGTTACTCTCATTGGAAAGCGGCTAAAAGGATTCTAAGGTATATTCAAGGAACAATCTCTCAAGGACTTGTCTACTGGAGGTCGGAAAATTACAGCTTAAAAGGCTACTCGGACAGTGACTGGTGTGGAGACGTGGACGATAGGAAGAGTACGACTGGTTATGTATTCTTCATGGGAAACACAGCTTTTGCCTGGATGTCAAAGAAGGAACCAATTGTGACTCTATCAACTTGTGAAGCCGAGTACGTTGCGGCATCCTGGTGCGTTTGCCATGCAGTTTAGTTGAGGAGTCTGTTGGAAAAACTAGAACAAGTTCAAGATAGTCCAACCGAGATCTGAGTAAATAATAAGTCAACAATCGAGTTAGCTAAGAACCCGGTCAATCACGAAAGGAGCAAGCATATCGATGTCAGATTCCACTTCATCCGAGATCAAGTAAAAGGAAAGAAGGTGGAGTTACTTCATGCCAAGATCAAGTCGGAGATGTTTTCACGAAGCTATCACCGACATTGTTGCTGGAAAATTGTAAGAAGATGTCGGGATGAAAGACGGAAGAAATATTTAAAGTTTATGGGAGATTTTGTTGGATTAAACTTTAATAATAATAAATTAGATATGTGAAGAGTCATGTTCCTAGGTGAAGAAGTTACTCATGTGAAGAGTCATGTCCCTAGGTTCTCATGTGAAGAGTCATGTCTTTATGTTTCTTTAAGTTTAAGTTAGTAGACAATTTATCAGATACAAATGTTTTTAAATTGCTCCCACTTGCTATTACTTATAAATAGCATCTCATGTAAAAGGCCAATGTGTGGCTTGGCAAACCATTATCTAAATACATCAGAAGTATTCGACCAGAGAAATTGTTGTGTGTTTGTGTGAGTGCACCAGTGTGTGTGAGGACTTGTGGTACCACAATATGATGTGGTCATGGTTGGTTGAAAAGAAATGTTTTCTATTTTTTTTATTGATAATTATAAAATTTTACATTGTTTTAATTTTATGTAGGAAACCGTCGAAACAACAAAATAGAATCAGGAATATTTCATTAAATCAAACAGGTTCTCAGCTTTCAATTTCCAATTTGATTCCTTGTACAGTAGTAGGAAAGGATTTATGTTCTTGTTTTATAATTATAATGCTTTTGGATGGAAACTTTAGAATATGTTCTGCTATTAAGCATGAATATTTATTAGAATTTCTAAATATGCACACAAACTGCTTAGTTTGGTTTTATGCCTAATGTTAACAGCTAAAATATTGAAGATTTTGAGTTCAGTATGATTGTTATCCTATTGTTCTCAATGATATTGATCATATTCATCACTGATATTTGCTCAGTTGATTGAGAGGTTATGTTAGCCTTTTGTGCTGCTCAAGTATTTTTAGGTGACAGATTTATCATATTGTTTTTCAAATGCATTTGGAATATGGTATTTTTCTCTAGTTAGAATGAATATTTCTCATTTAGCTACTTTCTAAGTGGATTCAATTATATAATTTGACTATCTGAGTTCCTTTTCATAGAAACAGTGGAAACTGAAAAGAAGTGTACTTTCTCTCATTCTCTTTCTTCATTTTGTCATGCCCTTTCTGGCGGTGGACTGAGTTCTTAAATATAGAACTATTCGTGTGAACTGTTAAGTGATAACTTGTTTCATAACTTCTCACTTGGACTGTGTGAAAGATTATGTCTCTGTCTCTGTTTCTGATATGTGATATCCGATAACTCTTTGCTTATATGTATGTATTATATATGTTGCATGCTGATATTAATATATGCTATTTTATCAACTTGCTAAGAATTCTTAAATGGAATGGTTGTCACTAGTAGATGCTGATATATATTGGATGCATAAAGTAGAGTTTTTTTTTTTTAGTTGCTTACATTTGCATAAGAAGAACTTTTAAATATGCTCTAGGGGTTAGACCATGTCCACTTGTTCATGAAAGTAATGAAATTGAAACATCAAATGCACTGATCAGTTATTTATATGCATGACTAGTGTGCAACAGGTTCTGTGCTTTTATCCCCCTCCAACTCTAGTATTTGGCTTGAGGGTTATTGAGTCGAAGGAGTAAGGTGTTAGTGAGGAAAAAGAAATTGTTGTAGCAGATGTATGTAACCAAAATTGGTTCCTAAACATGTTATCTCTGCAATTTGTTTTTCCCTCCTGTCGTCTAATATCACAGACTATTTTGCTTCCTAGATGGAGTATCTGATAGGGAAAAGGGCAAAGAAGAAAGTATATGCCTGTTTGAAGGAAATTGCACGTCTTCAAGTAAAGAGACTTCCTCTAAACCCATATCCCAGTGCATTCAAGGATATACAAGCTGAGGAGAGGAAATAAGTTCGTGAACAGTTATTTGTTGTAAATTAGAAAATATATTAGTTGTGTTAAGATAAGTAATGAGGATATTTGTCGAAAGGTAACAATAGTTTCGGTGTGTGAAAAGATGAGGGAGTATAGATTGAGATGGTTTGGCACGTTATGAGACGACCACTGAATGCTCCCGTTAGAACAATAATTTGTTACCAAGAGCTCGACACAAAGAGAGGTAGAGGTCCGAAACTCACCTGAGGAAAGATAGTTAAACAAGACCTAATAGAGTAGGATATAGATTGGCGGACGATGTGTCTTAGGACGGAATGAAGAAAAGCTATAAGCTTGGTGAAGGGTTAAACCCATTAGTATGTCTATGTTCCAGTCGTTCCCTTTTTTTAGTTCTTTTCCTCTTAATTTCTCCCCTTCTCCTTTCACCTTTCTTTTATTTTAGTTTTTTTTTCTTCCTTTCTTTTGTCTTATATTTTCTTTTTCTTCCCATCTCCCTTTCTCTTTCTTTGTCTTTTTTCTGATCTATCATTGGGTTCATCTACCATCGACCCCAATTAACTTGGATGAAAGGTGCTGTTGATGTTGATGATGTTGATGTTGTTGTTGTTGGGAAGGGCACACCTCTCTACCAAAGAACAGGGAGTCACCTCAGACTCAACCCTCAAACAATCAAACAGGAGAGAAAACAACACACAAGAATAGCTTTATGTGGGAAAAACCTCCTTCAACACGAAGAAGAAAAACCCACGAGACCTAGTCCAGAAACAATCCACTATTTTCAGCAATAATGGTTACAAACACTCAACAGCCTTTCGCTGGAGTCACTCAACCTCACCAACAACAATGGTGGAACTCTCTCAACAAGGATTGTTCACTCAAACTCTCGGAGACACTCACAGACGAAGCTCTCTCTTCTCTGCACTCAACAACGAGAATCCTCTCCACCCTCTGGTTTCTAAATTCTACGGCCTCCATCTATAAATGTTATATTTATAGAGAGAAATAGGTTTAGGGATTTCAACACCTTGAACTGGAATGGGCCTAGGTCAACTCCCTCGGGAATTGGGCCCGAGACAACAAATTCCTTTTCCCAGCACATTAGGATTTGGGCCATACAATAAAACGAAAATATCCAAGAAATCTCCCCCTTCCATTTTCAATGCAACACATCGGCAACCCGGAATCCTTTCTAGTCTTCCACTAAAGTCGAGGTCTTCACATCACAACCCGACCTTCTTTCCGGCTTCAATGTTCCGGATTCATCAGCCCAGCTCCTTCATAGCAATCTTTAAACTTCATTGCTTGAACCGGCTTCGTCATCATGTCAGATCAATTCTGACTGGTGTGCACTTTGCCAACTGTGAGCTTTCCCTCTCCACTGCATCCCGTATCCAGTGATACCTCACACCAATGTGCTTGGTGCAGGAGTGATATGTCGAGTTCCTCGCAAGATGGATTATACTCTAACTATCGCACTTCAGCTCATACACATCTTGGTCATGACCGAGTTCCTGGAGAAACTTCTTTATCCACAGCAACTTTTTGCACGCTTCTGTTGCGGCAATGTACTCGGCCTCTGTCGTTGAAAGTGCCACACACTTCTGCAGTCTCGACTGCCACGAGATTGCCTCTCTAGCAAACGTCATCAAATATCCCATCGCCGACTTTCTCGAGTCGGAATCTCCCCTAAATCAGCATCCGAGTAGCCTCACAACTCGGCTTCACCATCACCAAAACAAAGACATAGAATGGTTGTACCCTGAAGGTACCTTAAGATCCACTTCACTGCTTCCCAGTGTTCTCTGTCGAGATTCGAAAGATACCGGCTCACCACTCCATCTGCATATGTAACACCCTGAAATTTTGATAACTTAAAATATATGTGTGATGTATTCCTTGTATTATTTGAATTATTTATTAATTAGGATTAGTTGAAATTTTATGTGAATTATCCATGTGTCATTGCTTGGTGTAAATGTCAAGTATGTGAAGTTTGTTCGAGTTAGTGATTGCGAGTTTGACCCGAAACCCTATTTTAGTAAAATCACCATTATGGATTATTTAACCGTTGGATCGTCTTCCAATTTTAAAGATATATTCCTAACCCATGTATATAACTTTTGACCGTTAGGATTGTCTAAATAATGTTAGCTCGCCCAGGCGAGTTTTGCAGGCAAATTTGCTCACCTGGGCGAGTGGAGGCGATGCTGAACACATTTTTGAGCTTCCAAGTCACAAAAATGGAGGATTTTAATCCTCCCAAAGCTTCCCCAACCTCCCTCCATCATCCTCCACCACCCATAGCCACCAGAGACCACCACGGACCACCGTTGCTTGTCATGAGATCCTAGCAAGGTGAATAACCTTTTAATCGGAGCGGAATCTTCAAAACTTTTCTCAAAGTTTCGGTAGAAAATGGAGCTCCTAATCCTCCTTTCTTGGTTTCCCTGAGGTAACCTTAGTTTCTTTTTTCTTCTTCTAGCTAGTTTAAGCCTCTCTTGATATCTCTTGTGATTCGGGTACCGTTATTGGGTGTTTCTATACTTCCTTTGAAAATCCTTTGAAAATGAGATGTTGTAAAAGTCTCCTTTTTATGAAACTGATATCATTTTTGTGATCCTTGTTGAACCCTGGTCACATTGGTGTGATCGGAAGTTCAAAATGACGCCTTTTGATGTAGACTCTCAAAACATCCTTTTAGCCCCTTTTTGAATTTGAGTGGGTATTTGACCCCAAATGTTAATATTGATCTTATATTGGAAATCTATATTAAATTATCTTCAATTTGGTATATAGAACTCTACGTTCGGGCCAAAGCACATGAATTTGAGAGAATCTCAAAACGACGTTTCAAGAAGTTAACAGAGGGATATAGTTAGGTAAGGGGAGTTTATTATTTAGTTATAGTTTTGGTACCATAGTTGGGGGCTAGGGAGCCAACTATGAGGATATCTGCCTGTCCCTGTTGTGTGCTGATTTTCAAGAAAAACTAAGTTTTTAACTAATGGGATGCGATGTATTTATGATTGATGTGTGTTTGTTCCTATGTGTGCTCATTTTCAAGAAAAACTATTTTTAACTAATGGGATGCGATGAATTGGCTTGTTGATGGATAAAACTGTGAATGATATTGTTGTTGTAATGATTGAATTTTTGGGAAAAGTCTTAATTATAGAGGAAACCCTGCCCAAAATTTTATAATATGTTTTCCTATTGAATTCTTTATTAAATTTTTAAGTGAGCATAAGAGTGTGTTTTCTATATTGTAGTTCTCCTCTTTAATTTAGAATTTTCTTAAAATACCAGTCTCGTGGTAATATGGATTGTGGATGAATGAGGTGATGTTGATGTCATTGAAATTGTTGAAATGAGATGTTATTGATGTATTGGTGATGTTCGAATGAGATAATGATGATGTTGATATGAGATAATGTTTATGTGATTGGTAATGTCTAAATGAAATAATGTTTAAATGAGATATATGTTTATTGGGTTAATGATATTGGAAATGAGACGAGTTTAATATGTATGATGATGAAATTAGATGATGCGATGTGGATATTGATAATGACATTCATAAGAGATTATGTTGATGGTAATAATGTCATTATGTGATATGGAAATATGTTGACACCCATGGGGGGTGCATGACTGGTTACCCTTGCGAGGAAGGATGTGTTTCTAGCCAGGTCATGCATTGATGGTGCCCATGGTTGTCATTGTGTGGCGTGGATATACAAGGATACCCATGGGGGGTGTATGACTGGTTACCCTTGCGAGGAAGGATGTGTTCCTAGCCAAGTCATACATTGATGGTGCCTATGGTTCTATGTTGTGTATGTACACGTGAGATGCAATGACCAGTTGGTTACCCTTGCGAGGAAGGATATGTTCCTAACCACGGTCATTGCATCAGTGAGCCCATGTTGGGGTGGTATGTATGTACATGGGGGTGCATGGCGGGTCACCCTTGCGAGAAAGGATTTGTTCTTGGTCGTGTCATGCATTGATGATGCCCATGTGACATACTTCATTTGTTTTACGGAAATAGGATGATTGGCTGCAGAGTACAGAGGTACTGGGGGGCACAACTGTTTGGAACTCCTTTAATGAGACCAATGGCTGATCACCAGTGGGTGGAGCGGCCTGTGCAGGACAGAGTGACCCTGACATCCTATTGCATTATCTTCCTATGTTGGACTATTTCCGGGATGGTTCCACATTTTATGCTGAGAGATGAGTCAGGAGCATGCATCATTTAAGCATTATAGGTTGACTTGTGGAATGCATTTGGATTACTGTCCTTTTTGGCTGCGTGATGAACTGATTGAGTGTTGTGATGATGTTTATGGTGTTTTGGATTGCCTTCTCTAATTGTTGTTATCTATTGCTTGTTGGTTGTACATAATAAACTCACCCTTGCATTTATTGTACCGTGTGGTTAATACCTGTGATGATCACGAACCTTCGTTCGTGTGAGCAGATGAGCAGCCTTAGGTGTCTCTGGAGGGAGATTCTTTTTAGTTGGAGCCGCCAAGCCAACATGATGATGTTGGGTTTCTTTTTGGGAAAGAGTTGTGTTTTGTTAATCAACTCTTCCTTAGTTAGTTCTTTGTCTTTTTGTTAGATATGTAATTTCAGTTGTATTACATGTAAAACTAAAGGAAATTTTAACATGTGGATGACATGTACCAATTTAATATATATATATATATATATATGTACATATGTGTTTAATTATGAAATTGTGATACGTGTATGATAATTGTATTATCGCAAAAAATTTACCATCATTTTCATAATCAATTTAATGAAGTTTTCATTAAAAGTTAAATGTTGTGTGGTAAGAATTGATGATACAGTAGCGACGAGGCGGGTCATTACATTAGTGGTACCAAAGCAGATCGAACCTTTTCGGCCGGTGAGTTGTGAGTCTGCTATGTTTCTCTGTGCAATCTGTGGTTGCTTGTTGGATGTTTGATGTTTGGAGTAATTGACTGTCTGGTATTTGTTTGGATTTTTGTTGTTTCGGACTTGCATACATTGTTGTGATGCATAGGTTGTGGAGATTTCTTAGGGTGGTCATAACATGTTTGTAATTCTGATGTCTGTTATACCATAAGTTCCAATGCTTGGTCACGAGTTATCAGACTGGCGATCTGGATAATTTGTGAAGTGCAAAGGAACATTATGGCAAGCAGTCAGGAATACAAATAGTAAATGATAAGTGTTAATGTCTCGAGGGTGAATTGTTGTAGATGATTGATTTCTCGGGGCATCAACCCTGTATAGTGATTAAGTGGGTGTAAAATTGTATTGTTCTTTTGTTGTGTGTATCTCTTCTATGTTTTCACTTCTTGGTGTGTGAAAAAAGTGATGGTTGGTAGGAATGACTGTGCAATAGTTGATGTTCTCCAAGCTTTGAGGCTGAAAGTCAAGCTGTGACCTGGGAAACCTTCAAGAGGGTATTTATGGAGAAACACTTTCCTGAAGCTGTCAGAAACAAGAAGGAGATGGAATTCTTGGAGCTTAAGCAAGGGAGCATGATTGTGGCTGAGTATACAACTAAGTTTGAAGAGTTGGTGAGGTACTTTCCCCATTACCAAGGAAGATATTGGATTCTGTTACTTGTGTTATTCGACTCTGGTGCGACCCATTCGTTTATATTTTATTTGTAGTAGAGAAACTTAAACTTTTTGTGTCTTCTTTGAGTGGTGAGCTTGTGGTTGAGATCCCCAACTAGTGGGTTTGTTTTGACTTCTGATGTGTGTTTGAGTTGTCTTGTAGAAATTTATGATAGAAATTTTTGTGTTGATTTGATTTGTTTACCTCTCAGCCAAATTGATGTTATTCTGGGTTTGGACTGGTTATCTTCCAACCATGTTTTGTTGAACTGTTTTGATAAAACTTTGGTGTTTGGTAATCCTGAAGTGAGTAATAATGGGATGTTATCTCTGCCAACCAAATTGTGACATCTTTGAAAGAAAATGCTCAGGTATACAGGATCTTGTCCAACCTAAAAGTAGAGACAAAGGTTTCTTTAGGTGACCTCCCTGTTGTTAGAGAGTTTCCAGAAGTGTTTCCTGAGGGTATATCCAGCCTACCGCTTGAGAGAGATAGAGTTTTCTACAGATTTGGTACCTGGTGCAGGACCCATATCCGTAGCTACTTATAGGATGTCTCCTATAGAGTTAGCGGGGCTTAAGAAACAACTAGAAGAGTTGTTGGATAAGCAGTTTGTAAGACCTAGTGTGTCTCCATGGGGAGCACCAATGTAGTTAGTGAATAAGAAAAATGGAACTATGAGGTTGTGTGTAGACTATCATCAGTTGAATAAGGTGACGATTAAGAACAAATATCCTTTGCCTAGAATAGATGACCTTATGGATTAGTTGGCAGGAGCTTGTGTGTTTAGTAAGATAGATCTTTGGTCAGGTTACCATCAGATCCATATGAAGTTTGAGGATATTTCGAAGACTACTTTTAAGACTCGTTATGGTCACTACGAGTATTTAGTTATGCCCTTTGGTGTGACTAATGCTCGTGGTGTGTTTATGGATTATATGAATAAGATTCTTTTCACCCTTATCTTGATAGTTTTGTAGTAGTATTCATAAATGATATTTTTGGTATACTCTAAGACTAGAGAGGAACATGAAAAACACTTGAGGATTGTGCTGCAAACCCTTAAGGATCAACAACTTTATGCGAAGTTGTCCAAGTGTGAGTTTTGTTTAGAGAAAGTGAGTTTACTAGGACATGTGATATCCCAAGCTGGTATAGTTGTAGATCCTTCTAAGGTAGAAGTTGTTCTTAAGTGGGAAAGCCCCAAGTTTTTCTTTGAGATTAGGAGTCTTATGGGTTTAGCAGGATACTACCGGAGATTCATAGAAGGTTTCTCCAAGTTAGTCTTGCCGTTGACCAAGCTGACTCGTAAGGGTCAAGTTTTTGTATGGGATGACCAGCGTGAGCATAGTTTCCAAACTCTTAAGGAGAAACTAATGATAGCGCCTGTGTTAGTTTTGCCTAACCTAAGAGAACCCTTCGAGGTGTATTATGATGCATCAACGATGAGTTTAGGAGGAGTGTTGATGTAGAATGGCCAAGTAGTGGCCTATGCTTTTAGGCAACTCAAGACGTATGAAAGAAATTATCCTACCCATGATTAGGAGTTAGTTGTTGTAGTGTTTGCTCTTAAGATATAGAGGCACTATCTTTTTGGCTCTAAGTTTGAAGTGTTTGGTGATCATAAAACCTTAAGTATTTGTTTAGTCAAAAATAGTTGAACATGCGTCAGAGGAGATGGTTAGAGTTTCTTAAGGATTATGATTTTAAGCTTAGCTATCATCTTGGCAAAGCTAATATAGTGGTTGATGCTTTGAGTAGGAAATCCTTGCATATATCTGTTTTGATGGTTAGGGAATTGGACCTCCTAGAACAGTTTAGAGACCTTAGCCTGGTGTGTGAGGTAATCCCTAACAGTGTGAGACTAGGAGCTTTGAAGATTACTAGCAGTTTGCTAGGAGAGATCAGAGAGGGCTAGAAAGTCAGATCCTTTTCTGAAGACTCAATTAGAAGCCATAGTAGCAGGGAAAGATAGTAATTTTCAGGTGGAATCAGATGGAGTCTTGAGGTTTCAAGATGGAATCTGTGCCCCTAATGTACCTGAGCTTAGGAAGATGATCTTGGAGGAAGGACATAGGAGCAATTTGAGCATCCACCCTGGTGCTACCAAGATGTATCAGGATTTTAAGAGAATATTTTGGTGGCCAATCATGAAGAAAGAGGTTAGTGAGTTTGTATATACATGTTTAGTCTGTCATAAGGCTAAGATAGAACATCAGAGACCCTTAGGTAAGTTGTAACCCTTAGAAATACCCCAGTGGAAGTGGGACAGTATTTCCATGGATTTTGTGCTAGGAATAACTAGAACCCCGAGAGGGTTAAATTCTATCTGGGTTATTGTTGACAGATTGACCAAATCTGCTCACTTTATCCCCATCAATATCAGGTTTTCCTTAGAGAAGTTGATCTTCCTGTATATTAATGAGATTGTCAGATTGCGTGGTGTGCCGTCTAGTATAGTAGCTGACAGAGATCCTAGATTTATTTCTAGATTTTGGGAGAGTCTGAACAAAGCTTTGGGAACCAAGCTTAGGCTAAGCTCAGCCTATCACCCTCAAACTGATGGTTAAACTGAACGAACCATTTAGTCTTTAGAGGATCTTTTGAGGGCATGTGTTTGGAACAAAAGCGTAGTTGGGAGAGTTTTATGCCATTAATAGAGTTTATCTATAACAATAGTTTTCGTTCTACCATTGGCATGGCTCCCTACTAAGCTCTGTATGGTAGAAGGTGTAGGACACCCTTGTGTTGGTTAGAACCTGGAGGGAACATTATTTTAGGACCTGAAGGGGAACAACAAATCGTTGAGAAGGTCAAGTTGATCCAGGAAAGGGTAAGAACTACTCAGAGTAGGTAGAAGAGTTACCAGGACAAGAGGAGGAAAGACCTAGAATTTGAGGTTGGTGATCATGTATTCCTGAGAGTTAATCTGTGGACTAGGGTTGGCAGAGCAATGAAATCTTGAAAACTCATTCCTCGTTTTATTGGTCCCTTTCAAATTCTCAAAAGAGTCGATCCTGTAGCATATCAAATTGCATTACCTCCGTCCCTTTCTGATCTTCACAATGTCTTCCATGTGTCCCAACTCCGTAAGTGTGTCCATGATCCTTCTCATGTGGTCGAGTTAGATGACATTCAAGTAAAGGAAAATTAACATATGAAATATTGCCTTTAAGGATCGATGATCGGAGAACAAAGCACCTAAGAAGGAAAGAAATTCCTTTGGTCAAGGTAATCTGGGGAGATACATCAGGAGAGGATGCGACATCGGAACTGGAGAGTCAGATACGAGAAGTCTATCCAGCCTTGTTTGAGTTAGATAAATTTCGGGGACGAAATTTCTAAAAGGGTGGGAGTTGTAACACCCTGAAATTTTGATAACTTAAAATATATGTGTGATGTATTACTTGTATTATTTGAATTCTTTATTAATTAGGATTAGTTGAAATGTTATGTGAATTATCCATGTGCCATTGCTTGGTGTAAATGTCAAGTATATGAAGTTTGTTCGAGTTGCGTTGTAATTAAGTGATTGCGAGTTTGACCCGAAAACCTGTTTGAGTAAAATCACCATTATGGATTATTTAACTGTTGGATCCTCTTCCAATTTTAAAGATAGATTTTTAACCCATATATATAACTTTGGACCGTTGGGATTGTCACAATAATGTCTGGAACGTGAGAAATTTTTCCTTGAAGCAGAAAATTCTAGAATCGGGTTAGCTCGCCCAGGCGAGTTTTGCAGGCATGTTTGCTCGTCTGGGTGAGTGGAGGCAGTGCTGAATACGTTTTTAAGCTTCCAAGTCATGAAAATGGAGGATTTTAATTCTCCCAAAGCATCAGAGCGGAATCTTCAAAACTTTTCTCAAAGTTTCGGTAGAAAATGGAGCTCCTAATCCTCCTTTCTTGGTTTCCTTGAGGTAATCTTAGTTTCTTTTATCTTCTTCTAGCTAGGTTAAGCCTCTCTTGATATCTCTTGTGATTCAGGTACCATTATTGCGTGTTTCTATACTTCCTTTGAAAATCCTTTAAAAATGAGATGTTGTAAAAGTCTCTTTTTTATGAAACTGATATCATTTTTGTGATCCTTATTGAAACCTGGTCACATTGGTGTGATCGGAAGTTCAAAATGATGTCTTTTGATATAGACTCTCAAAACACCCTTTTAGCCTCTTTTTGAATTTGAGTGGGTATTTGACCCCAAATGTTAGTATTGATCTTATATTGGAAATCTATACTAAATTATCTTCAATTTGGTATATAGAATTCTGCGTTCGGGCCAAAGCACATGAATTTGAGAGAATCTCAAAACGACGTTTCAAGGAGTTAACAGAGGGATATAGTTAGATAACGAGAGTTTATTATTTAGTTATAGTTTTAGTACCATAGTTGGGGGCCAGGGAGTCCAACTATGAGGATATCTGCCTGTCCCTGCTGTGTGCTGATTTTCAAGAAAAACTAAGTTTTTAACTAATGGGATGCGATGTATTTATGATTGATGTGTGTTTGTTCCTGTGTGTGCTCGTTTTCAAGAAAAACTATTTTTAACTAATGGGATGCAATGAATTGGCTTGTTGATGAATAAAACTGTGAATGATATTGTTGTTTTAGTGATTGGATTTTTGGAAAAAGTCTTAATTATAGAGGAAACCCTACCCAAAATTTTATAATATGTTTTCCTATTGAATTCTTTATTATATTTTTAAATGGGCATAAGAGTGTGTTTTCTATATTGTAGTCCTCCTCTTTAATTTAGAATTTTCCTAAAATATCAGTCTCGTGGTAATATGGATTGTGGATGAATGAGGTGATGTTGATGTCATTGACAATGTTGAAATGAGATGTTATTGATGTATTGGTGATGTTTGAATGAGATAGTGATGATGTTGAAATGAGATAATGTTTAGGTGATTGGTGATGTCTGAATGAAATAACGTTTAAATGAGATATATGTTTATTGGGTTAATGATGTTGGAAATGAGACGAGTTTAACATGTATGATGATGAAATTAGATGATGCGATGTGGACATTGATAATGATATTGATAAGAGATTATGTTGATGGTAATAATGTCATTACGTGATATGGAAATATGTTGACACTCATGAGGGGTGCATGACTGGTTACCCTTGCGAGGAAGGATGTGTTCCTAGTTAGGTCATGCATTGATGGTGCCCATGCTTGTCAATGTGTGGCGTGGATATACATGGATACCCTTGGGGGTGTATGACTGGTTACCCTTACGAGGAAGGATGTGTTCCTAGACAGGTCATACATTGATGGTGCATATGGTTCTATGTTGTGTATGTACACGTGGACCCTTGCGAGGAAGGATGTGTTCCTAGCCATGGTCATTGCATCAGTGAGCCCATGTTGGGGTGGTATGTATGTACATGGGGGTGCATGGCGGGTCACCCTTGCGAGGAAGGATTTGTTCTTGGTCGAGTCATGCATTGATGATGCCCGTGTGACATACTTCATTTGTTTTACGGAAATAGGATGATTGGCTGCAGAGTACAGAGGTACTGGGGGGCACAACTGTTTGGAACTCCTTTAATGAGACCCATGGCTGATCAGCAGTGGGGGGGAGCGGCCTGTGCACGACAGAGTGACCCTGACATCCTGCTGCATCATCTTCCTGTGTTGGACTATTTCAGGGATGGTACCACATTGCATGTGCTAAATGAGTCAGGAGCATGCATCATTTAAGCATTATAGGTTGACTTGTGGAATGCATTTGGATGACTGTCCTTGTTGGCTGTGTGATGAACTGATTGAATGTTGTGATGATGTTTATGATGTTTTGGATTGCCTTCTCTAACTGCTGTTATCTATTACTTGTTGGTTGTACATAATAAACTCACCCTTGCATTTGTTGTACCGTGTGGTTGGTATCTGTGATGATCGCGAACCTTCGTTCGTGTGAGCAGATGAGCAGCTTGAGGTGTCGCTGGAGGGAGATTCTTTTTAGTTGGAGCCGCCAAGCTAGCATGATGACGTTGGGTTTCTTTTTGGGAAAGAGTTTTGTTAATCAACTCTTCCTTAGTTAGTTCTTTGACTTTTTGTTAGATATGTAATTTCAATTGTATTACATGTAAAACTAAAGGAAGTTTTAACATGTGGATGACATGTACCAATTTAATATATATATATATATATATATATATGTGTGTGTGTACATATGTATTTAATTATGAAATTGTGATACGTGTATGATAATTGTATTATCGCGAAAAATTTACCATCATTTTCATAATCAATTTAATGAAGTTTTCATTAAAAGTTAAATGTTGTGTGGTAAGAATTGATGATACAGTAGTGATGAGGCGGGTCATTATAGTATACGCCAGGTCGGGTCTAGTGCAAACCATTGCATAAATTAAACTTCCGACTGCAGATCGGTACGGGATCTTCTCTATCTTCTCCTTATCTTCATCTGATCTCGGACATTGCCTCTCATTCAACTTCAAATGTCCGGCCAAGGGGGTTCTGGCTTTGTCCATGTTGAATCTCTTCAAGATCTGCTCAACATATTTCTCCTGACTTAGCCACAGTAGCTTCTTCTTTCTATCCCGGATGATCTTCATTCTGAGGATCTGCTTTGCTGGACCAAGGTCCTTCATTGCGAAGGACAATTTCAACGCCTTCTTCAAGGCGGCAATCTTCACCTTGTCTTGCCCTACTATCAGCATGTCATCCACATACAGCAGCAAGATCAAGAAATCACCAGTCTCATACCTCTTCACAAAAACACAGTGGTCGGCTTCCGTCTTCATGAACTTATAGTCTGTCGTGAAGGAATCAAACTTCCTGTACCACTGCCAAGGTGCTTGCTTCAAGCCTTCTTTAGTCGGCAAACCATGCCGTCACATCTTGGAGCTTCAAACCCTTCTGGTTGCTCCATAAAATTTTCTTCTTCCAACTCACCGTGAAGAAATGTCATCTTCACGTCCATTTGCTCTACCTCCAAGTCCATTGTAACTGCCATAGCTAACACAGTTTGGACTGAGGTCATTTTCACAACAGGAGAGAAAATCCAATCAAAGTCAATCCCCTTCTTTTGATTGCATCCTTTCACTACAATTTGGTCTTTGTATCTCAGCCTCTTGCCGTTCTCCTCCTGTTTGATCTTATACACCCACTTGTTCTTCAAAGCTCGCCTTCACTTAGATAGCTCGGTCAGCTCATAAGTCTGATTTTCATGCAAGGATCTCATCTCATCTTGCATGGCCTTCTCCCATTCACCACTCTCTGGGCTCTCCACCGCCTCATCATAACTCTGAGGTTCACCATCCTCAGCAATTATGGTATATTCATTAGGTGGATACCTTGTAGAAGATATTTTTTCTCTAGTGGGGTATCTCGGTTGTTCTTCAGCCTCTTCAGAACCCGATTCTTCATCTTCATCCCGGATCCCAGCATCATCAGCTTCTTGCTGATCATCATCTTCAGCATCGCCTCTAACGATTTCTCCACTGGTTTCTCCCCCTGCTTCAGCATGCACACGAGGGACGGGTTCTTCACTTTGGACAGTAACCCGGACTTGGGGCTTCGACATGTCATGTATGGTTTCATCCTCATGAAACACTACATCTTGGCTTCTCACAATCCTCTTATTGATTGGATCCCACAGTCTAAAACTGAACTCGATTTTCGGCGAACCAAGATATATGCACTCCTTCGTCTTAGCATCCAGCTTTGCCCTTTCATCATTAGGGACATGCACGAAGGCTCGGCATCCAAACACCCTCAGGTGATCATAGGTGGCTTTCCGACTTGTCAAGACTTCTTCTGGAATCTCTCTTTCCAGCAGTCGTGATGGTGAGAGATTTATCAAATCAACCGTTGTTCTAACTGCCTCTCCCCAATATGCTTTCGACAACCCAGCGTTGGATAGCATACATTGGACCTTCTTTTCAATAGTTCGGTTCATCCTCTCAGCAAGTCCATTCTGATGAGGAGTCTTTGGGGGCGTCCTCTCAAATCGGATCCTGGCTTCTCTACAGTAAGCTTCAAAGAGACCACAATACTCACAATCATTATCTGATCTGACCACCTTCAACCTCTCACTAATCTCCCTTTCCACCATGGCGTGGAATTCCTTAAACGATTGGAGAACTTGGTCCTTGATCTTCAACAGGTGAACCTACACCTTGCGGGAATGGTCATCAATGAAAGAGACAAAGTACTGTGCTCCTCCAAGCGATCTCTTCGTCATGGAGCAAACGTCAGTATGGACGAGGTCAACTATGCACCTCCGTCTCCTGGGTTGATCCGGTCTCACAAATGAAACCCGGTGCTGCTTTCCAGCTAGGCAGTACGAGTAACTCTCCAGCACTTGACCCTTCAACCCGATCAATAGCTCTTTCTTCTCCAAAATCTCAAACCCTTTCTCACTCATGTGGCCAAGTCGCTTGTGCCACAGCTCCAGGCTTGATCCATCAAAAACAGTATTGGCTTCACTGCCAATTATCCTTCCTTGCATCACATACAAGGAGCCTTCCTTCTTTCCTCTGGCCATCAACAAATTTCTTTTGGCCAACTTCCATCTACAGCCCTCAAAGTTATTCACTAATTCGGCATCGTCCAACTTTCCAACCGAGATTAGACTCAAACGCATGTCAGGTACATGTCTCACATCTTTCAACACAAGTCGACACCCTACTTCTGAGGTCAGGGTTACATCATCGACGCCAACAATCTTACTGGTCACCTGATTCCCCATCTTCACAGCTCCAAAATCTCCACTCGTGTATGAGGAGAAAAACCTTCTGTGAGGGGTCACATAGAAAGAGGCACCTGAATCAACTATCCAGGCACAATCATCAAAGGCAACATTCAAAAAATCATCTCTGAGAATAAATATCTCGGCCCCAGCACTGGCAACCACCGCCGTGGTGCTCTTCACCTCTTTCTTCTTCTGCATGCTCTGGTCTGACTTCACAGAGTCATTCTGCTCATCTCTCTACAGAGTCTAGCAGTCAGTCTTCTTGTATCCGGGCTTCCCGCAGTAGAAGCACTTTAATTCACTCTTCGGTCTTGATCGGTCTCGGCACCTATCTCGTCTCTCACGACCTCGGTTCTTACCATGAAACCGGAAGTCGGACTTACTCCTAGTCTCAGCAACGTTGGCATCAAACGTGCTGGTTACACCTTGTTCCCTACTCCTGTCTTCTTCATTCAAGAGGCTGTCAATCACGACATACTTCTCCATTTTCCCTTCCGGAGCCGAATTACTCAACGTCACTACCAGAGTATCCCAGCTCTCCTGCAATAAACTCAACAACAACAGAGCCTGCATCTCGTTGTCAATTCTCATATCGGCCTTGGACAACTGGTTCACAATACCTTTGCATGTGCTGACGTGTTCAATCATGCTCATCCCGTCCTTGTACTCCAGCTTCACAAGCCGGCGAACAAGATGTGCCTTGTTCCTAGGAGTTTTCTTCTGAATCATAGACTCCAGCTTGTTCCATAATTCGTACACATTAGTGAACTCGGACACATGCTCAAAGAGGCTTTTATCAATATACTTCCTGATCGTAGCCACCGCCTTACGACTCAGGATCTCCCACTCCTTGTCGGTCTTTCCAGCCGGTCTCTCATCAAGGACAATGGGCTCGTGCAAATCCTTGCAATACAAATGATCTTCCATCATCGACCTCCAGTAGGTAAAATTGTCTGCGGTCAACTTGAACATATTCCCGTCATGGGTTATGCTACCACTGGTCTCCATCCCGTCTCTTTCTCCTTCAGAACCCTTCAGCCTGGGCTCTGGTACCACTTTTGTTGGGAAGGGCACCCTCTCTACCAACGAACAGGGAGTCACCTCGGACTCAACCCTCAAACAATCAAATAATAAATATGCGGAAATGTGAATGATCAAAACGCGAGAAAGAACATGAGAGAAAACAACACACAAGGATAGTCTTACGTGGGAAAAACCTTCTTCAACACGAAGAAGAAAAACCCACGGGACCTAGTCCAGAAACAATCCACTATTTTCAACAATAATGGTTACAAACACTCAACAGTCTTTCACCAGAGTCACTCAACCTCACCAACAACAATGGTGGAACTCTCTCAACAAGGGTTGTTCACTCAACCTCTCGAAGACACTCACAGACGAAGCTCTCTCTTCTCTGCGCTTAACAACGAGAATCCTCTCCACCCTCTAATTTCTGAATTCTACGGTCTCCATCTATAAATGTTATATTTATAGAGAGAAATAGGTTTAGGGATTTCAGCACCCTAAACTGGAATGGGCCGAGGTCAACTCCCTCGGGAATTGGGTCCAAGACAACAAATCCCTTTTCCCAACACATTAGGATTTGGACCATGCATTAAAATGGAAATATTCAACTGTTGTTGTTGTGTTAGATAACTGTACAGGAAAATTCTACCAAAACTTCATGCAAGTCTCTGTTTTTCCAGGCCACCCATGTAGGTTTGTTAGGTGGTACACAAGATCTAAATTGATAATCAAGATTTGTATATTTTCTCTTTTTACTTTTAACATTATGAGCTTCATGAACAAAATATCATAGATTAATTTTTAATATAACATATTTTAAGTTGACATTTTTGGATGTTAAAAAAAATTGAATCTGTTTTAGTCAGGCAGCCATATATAGCTTAAGTGTTCAAGTCATGTGGAGGTGTCGGTTAAACAGTTTGATCTAACAAAATTTTAGTCAGAGACCCAGTGAGTAGTGTAGGACACGTGTTGTACACATAACAGTTTGAAGCAATTTTAATGTGAAATCTGTCGGATGGATGTTAATTCCCAGGTTTCTATCTTAAAGTTGTTCTTCTGACATGTCACCCAATTTTAGCTTTTGGTTGTTAACTTCCAAAGTACAAGCAAGGTGGCAGCTGTTGCTGAAGAATTCTGATTAGTTGCGTCCTCTGATGTATAAATACTTTATGGTTACATATTCTTATTTGTATCATACTTGTATTGAATACCCATAGGCATATAATTAGGCTGTCTAAGCCGGGTATGCATTAAATCTAGGCTTTTATTTTCGAACTTCTTATATACACTATTTCTTTAAATGGTGAAGCAATTGTTATCATAACTATAATATTTTATTATATTTGGCTATGATTATGTTTTTTTAGTAAATTCTATAAGAGATTGAAGACCAATGATGATAGGATGATGAAGATGGCCCATCAATATAAATATCATCTATGTTAAGAAATAAAGAAATCAATAATATATAAAATATATAAATATAATGTTATGTATCACACATTGCACCTAATACTTGTATGAGTTGTATCCAACGCCATGTAACAAAATGTGTCAGATATCAGTTATAGATAAGATTCAGTTCGGCAGGCAGATTGGATAAGAGTATTGCTAATATATATCTTAAAAAGAAAGTTTCATATTTGACAAAATGTGGGTGTTTTTGTCCATCTAGGAGCTTTTTCCCATGTAACCAGACAGATAATTGGTATCTTTAAATTTCAAAGGGTGATCCTTCACACCTAATTTGGAGATCTAAATTGTTGATATGTCTTCGCTAATAAACTCTGTATTGCTTAATAGAAGATGTCATTACTTAAGTTTTTCATGTGAGGAAGCAAGGTAGCACAAGGAAAACGGTGAATTCTCACTGTTCAGCATTTTCAGAGGAACCTATATGAAGCATTTATCTTGCTGACATAGGCTTTCTGCTCTGCACTAATCTTTCAAAACTTCATTTTGTCACATGTTACTAAGTTGAAAAAGAAAATATTGTTTTAGAAGCTAAGGATGAAATAGTAGCTAAAGGAAAGTGATATAGAATTTGTAGTAAAATGGAAGAATGTAAAGCTATTTACTATTTGTTATTTGCTTTAGTACATAGAGTGGATAACTCAAGTGCTGATTCCATTACCAAATTTCAGTGGTTTTGGTTGAGTATGGAAGTCAGTGGAAGTGGTGCAGAAGAGGGGAGGGAATGTTTGGGGTACATGATTTGAAAAGGGGAGAATGACTAGAAGAGATAGAAAATTGGCCGACCAACATTGAAGGATTCATAGGAATGTTGTGTTAGTAAATTGGAAAAATGTTACTCTATTGATATTTTCAGCATATCATTCATCTTAGAATCCCAACGGTTCTTTTTTATATATTCTCTGTTGCCTTCCTTTCCTTCAAAACATGGCTTTTGAATTTTGAACCATTAACTGAGTTGGAATAGTGGTAAAACCATGTAGATTTTTGTTTTCGTTTTGTGGGGATATGAATGGGAAAAATCCTTACAACCAGACAAAGCTGTGGCTCAGAAGAAAGAGAAACATGCCTCACTGTTAGAATCACTAGAACTAACATCTTGTAAACAAACTGTTATACCAAACTGAAAATTTTACAATTTCCAAAGGTGCAATTCTCAACCATTGACCAATTTCATCTTAAACACTATCAGTTCTTCAGTCTTGAACTTTCCATACTGAAAATTTGTCGCCTATTTCTTTTATAGGCAGTGGCTTCTTATGAGAGTCACACTCTCTGAACTTCTTACGTAATACTTAACTTCTCATGGTGCTTTATAATTGTAATCTCATGCATTGCACTTTTAAGATAAGGTTGTTGTGCATTGTTTGGTTGAGTGCAACGATTTACTGATTACCATAGCTACTTGTGGATCTTATATTTCCAAAAGTGTATGCTTGGTCATTAATCAACCAAGCATGATAAGCCCCATCATCTACTACCCCTTCTATACCATATACACATTTTGCTTATCTACATTGCTACTGTTACACTCAAACAAGTCTAACAAATAATACGTTAAGTTAATGAACATTTTTAGTAATATTATTATAAGGATCGGCCAATGTAACGGTGAAGAGAGAAGCATGCTTTAAGCTACCCAACAAAATGGATAAGAGTTTCAGTTGATATGGTTCTCTTGTTTCTTTTCCAATACAAAACCACCTTTAAAATATAAAAATTACTATGACAAATTAAGGGACAAACACTTAACCCATGAATGAGAAATGATGGTAACAAAATATGTTAGGTTAATATGGAATCAGTGCACTGTGCAAACTACTCACAAATAATATCAACTCCACCACCATCACACATTTACGTTCTTCCAGGGAAGAGATAAGATAATGGAGCCTCCACGTGTCACCTCCACATGGTACCTATCAATAAGGCTACAATTCAAATTTTTCCTCTCTCGTGTGGCCAATATGCTGTAATGCCATCACTTATGCAATCCAACGGTTGTAACTTTTCGGCAACCAATCCTCTCCATTTCACACCATTGGATTAGTACTACACAAATCACACTATTATATATAGCAAGTTTGAGCTTGGATATCTGGCAGCAGAAAAACAAGAAGTTGAGAACTAAGAAGGAGAAGGAAATGGCTTCCTCAATGATCTCCTCCCCAGCTGTTACCACCGTCAACCGTGCCGGTGCCGGCATGGTTGCTCCATTCACTGGCCTCAAATCCATGGCTGGCTTCCCCACCAGGAAGACCACCAATGACATTACCTCCATTGCTAGCAACGGTGGAAGAGTGCAATGCATGCAGGTAAGAACTCCACACATATACACACAAGAGGCACCAAAAAGTTTAAAATTCATCTTACACAGTTATTTATGCTCCAAAATGTTACTTAAATTCACATGTTAGTCATAGGTTACTTAAATTAAAATGTTAGTCATAGGAAAATGTGCACATGTGCTTGTTTGTTAACTCACTTTTCCGCAAATTACTAGGTGTGGCCACCACTTGGCAAGAAGAAGTTCGAGACTCTTTCCTACTTGCCAGACCTCGATGATGCCCAATTGGCAAAGGAAGTCGAATACCTTCTAAGGAAAGGATGGATTCCTTGCTTGGAATTCGAGTTGGAGGTCAATTTCTTGCAACCCTTTTGGTTTAATTATAGTTTTCTTAGTCTTAGTTTGTTTCAACTTATTTTGAAGAAATAATCGCTTCTCTTGCTAGCGTGCTAAAAGTACTTTTGGAAACAAAAAAGAAAAAGAAAAAGAAGTGGGTGTTTTCCAAAATTTAAGTTTATCTAATGGATTTTTCTATCTGAGAGTTATCAATATTGATCAAATCTGTCCCTATTATTACAAAACAAGCACTTGGTTTTGAGTTTTGATGGTTGATCTGTTTGTTGTGTGTTTGTATATAGCACGGTTTCGTGTACCGTGAGCACCACAGGTCACCTGGATACTATGATGGACGCTACTGGACCATGTGGAAGCTGCCTATGTTTGGCTGCACTGATGCTTCTCAGGTGTTGAAGGAGCTTCAAGAGGCTAAGACTGCATACCCCAATGCCTTCATCCGTATCATCGGATTCGACAACGTTCGCCAAGTGCAGTGCATCAGCTTCATCGCCTACAAGCCCCCAGGCTTCTAAGTCATTGAAAAATTTGCAAAGCATTTGTAGCCAACCCACTTTGTTTGTTTGTACTTAAACTACATTCCTATTTGTTTTTGCTTTTTGAGATTTCATCATCCTGTATTTTTGGTTTCTGTTTTCGGACTTCAATGGAAATTAATGGATGAGAACTAATGAATAAGCTATTGTGTTGTGTTGCTTTGTTTCCAAATAACTTCAAGAGCCCATTGTCCTTGCATTTCCATCTTGTGGGTTGAAATTTGTCTTTTCTAAATTTAAGTTAACTGTGTCACTAAATGATGGCTAAAAGGAATTCCTTCTGTGTTATTCAATGTACACAGCATAGTTTAGTTGAGCTTGGACTTACTTTGTCACAAATCTGATGTATGAATGTTCTTTATACTTTGGTTTTCCAAGAAATGAAGTTCATGAGATAGTTTGTAAACATGTTGCTACTGAACTTTCAAAACCAAATATGAACCCCATAATTCTTGGAAGCACAGATATTTTGTATAATATATAGCAACAACATCTACTAAGGAACTGCTACATTTATGTGCAAAGAAAGCGATATCAAATTCAAATTTTTGTTGGTTTCAGAAACTTTTCTTTCCAAGCAATAACCATCAACTGCAACTAAACCGTTTTGTTTGTTCCATTTCTCATTCTCACTGCAATTTTCAAATTATGATATGGATAATACATAAAAACACAATCAGATTTGGTCATGCTCTGGTTCTACCAAATACTAATTTTTTTTCCTAGAATTGCCAGAATCTGATCCTTAGCTGACAATTAATCTCAAGATGATTCTTTTGTTTGTAACTTGGTAGTTATGGATTAGCAGCTGATAAATAAATCATTTAGTGGTTCTAAGTTGTGAGTAGTTATAGGTAACTTATCTCGACACCTTTGTTAGTAGGTCGCATTAATATTTAGACTGGACCCTTTCGATAGCTACATTTGTGAACCAGGATACAAGAAGATAAAGAAATAGATAAGAAGTTTCACCTCCTTTACTCATGACCACGTCATGAAATATTCAAAGTCAATGGTGAATACACAAATCAAAGGATTTTTTTTTTCCAAATATTTATTTCTAGATGTGAATCTACTCATCCTAGATGCAAGTTTCTTTAAATTTACTTTGTTTAAATCCTTTTGTGAACATTAATTCTTCCTTAATCCAACTGTTATATAAAAAATTCTCACTAAGTTGATCAAATATGCAAACTTTTAATCAACATTATATTGATCCAAGAATAATTAGACTTAGATTCTTTGAAGAAGATCTTGAATTTGAATCTCATGAATAAAAATATATTGTTAAGAGGAGAGACATCACACTAAACATAGTCAACCAAGTCATGACAAAGTCATACAATTCACGATACAATTTATATTTTACCAATCAACTTCATTTTAATGAGTATTATACTTTTTTTAAAATACAAGTAAATGTTAATTATAAGATAATCTTTATGGTAATATTATATAATATGATAGTTAAGGGTCTGTTTGGGTGGTTTTTAATTGGAAGTTTAAAAAAAATTAAAAATAATAATCAATTATTAGTTTTAGTTTCAAAAGTTTTTAAAACAAGTCTTTAAAGTTTGGTTAGCTTTCTAATTTTTAGTTTTATAATAGACTTAATGATGAGGGTAATAATTAGTGACAGTAATGGTGCCAAATGGTGGTGCTACTAGTGGTGGCTGGTGGTGTTAGTGCTGATAGTGATAGTGATTGTGGTAGCAGTGTTAATGGTGATTGCAATAACAATAGTGTGGTAACAATAGTGTCGACACTAGTGGTGATGGTGGTGGTAATGTTGGCGATGAAGGCGATAGTAGTGTTAGTGGTTGTGTCAATGGTGATGGTAATAACACTAGTGTCAACAGAGGTGGTTGTCCTAGTGATGATGGTGATCGTGCTATTGATGTGGCTACGATGACGATGTTGGTGGTGATTGTGGGAGAGGTACAATGTCGGTGGTGGTGGTGCTAGTGATGGTGGCGAGAAATGTTATTATCAAATGTAGAGTGTGTGTGCTTTTTTAAAATTTAAAATGATTGTTGTAGTTAAGGTAAAAGTATCTTGAAATTGAGTTAACTATTTTAGCTTCATTTTTTGTCAAACACCTTTTGTTTTAAAAAATTACAGTTGAAATTAAAAAATAAAAATTCACAATCACCCTTACCAGACCCTAACTCTTTCAAATTAATTAGTATTCTATAAAAAAAATTAGCATGTTTTAAGTATTTTATAAAATTTAAATATTTACTTAATTATTCTTAGAGTGAATAGTTCCCTTTGGTTTGTTTCATTCGTCACACAGAATCAATAATACATGTGATTATCCTCTTATATGTGTGTATATATATATATATAGAGAGAGAGAGAGAGAGAGAATGTACATGGAAAAAATAATCTTTCATTAGTGTGTTAAATTTTGATGAGAGACAGACATATATAATCTTTTCCATACTCCACAGAGCCTGCAAAAACCTAACTAGCCAGTCAATATTTTATATTTCCGTGGTTTTTCTCTGACGACAGAAACCAATTTCTTTATTAGACTTTCAAAAAATTTCAAATAAGTTATATACCATATCATAATATTCAAGGTTTTCCAAAATTTTGGGGACAGGAAATTTAAAAATTGTTATTTTAACAAGATAAATGCTACATAATTGTGTGGTCTATACAGACTAATGAGTCAAGGCATTGTGACTCTGTCGTAGCAATAAAGGTAAACAAAAAACAAAGTCATTATCATAGCATTAATTGAAGTTGAGGAATATGTAGTGTGATATGATTTATCTATGATTTTTTTTGTTATTGTTTCCGTTGCATTATATTTTGTGAATGGAAGATCAAATAGCTGGATATAAAATGATTCTAAACAGATAACAACCTATTGGTAATTTGCTTTGTTTTTTTTTCAGTCTATTGAATTAGATATAGGCCCATATATGTAGATTTTATAAGTTTAAGCCACAAAATATTTTTTTAATTAAAACAATAAAAAAGACATTGCCTTTGTGCTTTTACGAGAAATGGCATAGTGAGGTGCTGGAGTCTTTATCAATTTGCTTTTGGTGTGCGCAAAAGAAAAAAAAAAGTTACACAAGTGCACTCTTAAAGCTCAAGATACTTTTATCTGAAGTAAATTCTTGTGTCTTTATAATCAAGCTGGATAAAGAAACATTAACACGTGTTATTTTTTAACTCTCTTAGTATTTAACAAAATTAAATACTAAAAATTCAAATATGAAATTCTTAGTTAAAATGAAATAACAATTGATTCACTTACTCAATATGATATCTCATACTATTTGACAAATTAAGAGAAAAAGAAAAGAAAGTGTAAACATGATAAACAATATGATATAATAAAGAAACATAGAGATAAATAAAAAAGTCAAATAAATATCAATATATCATTATTACCTTGTTAAGTTTCAATCAAAGAGTCATGCATATTTTTTTTAAAATTCAAAATATATTTCAATGAAGACTATTTTATATTTAAAATAATCAAGTGCTAAACAAAGTAGTTAATGTGTTGAAGTTAAGGTTGACTCATTCAGGTGATATTCAAGGTCAATTCTTGATGAGAATAATTCTTAACAATGTTTTACTTATCTTTCCGTTGAATTCCGAATTAGTCAAAGTTTCTTTCTCCTAATGAAATGAAGATTTAAGACAAAAAAATGTTTAAAATAACATTCACATATCAATGTTTTATTTGAGAACTGTGATAAATAAGTATATTTGTTTCACGGATTATGGTTGTACTTTATAGGAGTTATCAAAAAAATTGTTTATACTTTATAGTGTATTAATCCTATGACATATTATGTGATATTAACAGAGAGAAATGAAATAAAAAGGACTTAAATATGATAAAATATTAAATTTCTACTATTATTTGAAAGAAGAAATTAAAAAAAAATCTTAATTAATCTCACATGAAAATATTTCTCCTCTATATATTAAAAAAATCCATGCTCGTGGGCAAGAAAGAAAACAAACAAAACAAAGGGCAACAAGACATAGCCACTTGCTTGTGTTGGGACCAAAAACAAATGAGTCGTTATTGTTTAGGGTGGTGGTAAGATAAGGTCTAAACTGTAATTGTCTGGCTTAGCTGCATACATAAAAAATGTGGTGCAGATGGAAACAAAGGGGAGAAGTGGAGAAAATGAAGACCAATTAATGTACATATGTTCTTCAGCAATCAATGTATTTCAACAATATCGTCCATGGCAATGTTGTTTTTCAGGATGTGACTCTTTTGAGGACCTATAGGGTCCACCAGGCTCATCATTCATCAAGGTTTTTAACTTTTAAGTTATTGAGTTTAAGACAATTTCAAGTAAAAGAATAAAATAAGACAATTTCAAGTAAAAGAATAAAATAAAACAATTTCAAATACCAAAGGAAATGGGTCTTGGGAATTTTTTTTTTTTTTTTTAAATTCTATGGTTGCAAACATTGGATTTGACATGTCAATATCAACAACTTTTAATTAAATACAATTCTTATAAAAATAATTATACATGAATTATCTTTTATTTTATCTCTTTTCCTATATCACGTTATAAACCTATATATTATGAATTTAAAAAATTATTAAATAATCTATAACTATCCTATCATAGTCTCTATAAACATGATACAAAGTTATTAATTATTTATTATGAATTGAAAATTTTGAGTACGTATATACATATTGATTCCGATCATAAACATATAGTGATCAAAATTACTTAATTAATATATAATTTCTTCCACACTTGCAGCACTCAAATATTTCATTTCCTCACAGATAGACTGCAGCTTCCCCCTCACACACTCATTCACAACACCATACCCACACACTTCTTATTCATCTTCATCCATCATATGAAAGATTGAAAGGCCATGGCAAGCACACAAGTCACAGCAAATCCAAACTCTTCCGTGAAGAACCTTTGCACATTGCAGCCATAATTAATATATATTCACCCATTATAGTCTTATAGATACCCTTGCATAGCCACATCATATATGCATTATGAATCCATGGAACAATCTATCATTTCTAGATGTCTATATATAAAGAAAGAGCTCAAAACTAAAAATAAAATTAATAAACTAATAAATAATATTTATCGATAAAAAAAAATTCCAAACATTTCCACAACCATTGAATTTCTCATTCACGTGAACCTGTCATCAAGATAGCCCCTAAATTAAGCTTGAGCCATCTGTGTCATACACGTATAAGAGTTCACGCATGATTCACATAAAGTAAGAAAAGAAGCTATCATAAAGATATTAATTCTATTTTTTGTTATTGAAGAATTCTAGGGTATAATACATATATTTTTTATTTCTCAAAACAGTTGAGAACGATAGTTTTAGTTCTTATTAAAATTTAATATGTTTTTAATCTATATATTTATTAAAAGTGGCATGATTTTAATCCTTTCATCATGAACTAAAATTCTAGGGTATAAAACATCTAATATGATTTTAATCCTTTCATCATAATATATCATAGTAAATATAAGAACTAAAAACATATTAATTTTTATCGGGACTAAAATTTACGTTCTGAAATATTTTATAGGATAAAACATATTTTACCTAGAATTCTATTTGTATTTTATCGCTTGCTTATTTGTCATGGTAAAGGCGTAAAGCATAGCCGCATGGATGTGAACTTGTCCGAGGGCTCCATTGAATTTGAATCAAATCGGCTTAAACTTAAAGCTTTTGTAAATCATTATAAGAAAATAAAAAACTTTTGAGGACAACAAAATTACGTTCCTGAAAGAGAGAATAATGACTTCTTTTTTTTCCTGTTGTAAACTTAGGATTTTCAAAACCCAAGTTCCAAATTTGCAACGAGGTTTCTTGTTTTTGGTTCGTAATTAAGTGGATTACACAAATTTCATTTGACGAAAAACTGTGCTAGTTGTAATTCAAAGCCAGTAGGATTATTTAGAAAACTAATAATAAATCTATAATAAATTTCTTTTATCTTTTCAAAATACTCAATAGTTTTTTTTTTTATAAAAAAAACACAAAATAGTATTTTTTTTTTTTAGCCATAAAAAATAAGGGAACGAAAGACTGAGGGAAGAAAGCCATTCTAAAATAAATAGAAAATGAAAACAAATTAAAAACACAAGAAAAATATCGGGCCAGGAAATTAATTATAGATCCAGATAATGTGAATTATAATAATCAAGAGTGTTATGATTAGTAGTTTTCTGCATTAAAAAACTCCAGAAAAATTATGTGTTATGATCTATTCCTACAAAAACATATATATGTCATAGCATGCAAAATGGATTTGGTGACAGAAACGGTAGTGATGTTGATAACGATTATAGTGACAATTATAATAGTGGTAACAATTATGGTAGTGGTTGCATTGATGATGATGGTTATGATAATGATATTCATATAAAATAAATCTTTATAATATTTAATTTTTTGTTTGATAATTTTTATAAAAATTTTATGGTTCAATAATTTTTTAATTTGAATTTTAAATATTTTAATCTTAATATTTAATTTAATCTAATATTAAAATTAGTCATTCTCATATGATATTGATATGTTTTATATATATATATATATATATATAATTTAATGCATAATTAGGAGTATTTTTATTAAAATACTTTTTTAAAACAAATATTAATAAAAAAGAATCCTCGTTCAATTAGCTTATTAATACAAGACTAATCTCTATACTTAATTATTTAAATTTAATTGTAGATTTTTTCATAATGAAAAGAAAATAATAATTTTTAAAAAATATATTATACTTTACAAATATGTATGTTAATGCAATCAAGGATATGTGTGATGGGGTTACTATATGTGTGAAAGCTGGTAAGGGAACGTCAAGGTATTTTTCTATCACGGTAGGTGTTCACTAAGGTTCAGCTCTTAGCTTTTATCTCTTTGTCTTAGTGATAGATGAATTAACGAAAGATATTCAAGAGGAAGTGTCGTGGTGTATACTTCTTGCAGATAATATCGTGCTTATTGATGAGACTAAAGATGGTGTTAATAGGAAACTGGAATTATGGAGAAACACTTTGGAGTCTAAAGGATTCACAATAAGCAAGAGCAAGACGGAGTATATGAAGTGTGAGTTTTCGCTGGGAAGAGATGGTGGTTTGGTCAAGAGGTACCCAAGAAAGATGTTTTTAGATACTTAGGATCAATTTTGCAAAAAGGTGACGAGATTGATGATGATGTAAATCATAGAATCAGAGCAGAGTGAATGAAATGGCGAAATACATCTGGATTTTTGTGTGACCGCAAAATTTCCCTTAAGCTAAAAGGAAAATTCTATAGAACAGCTGTAAGATCGACAATGTTATATGGAACGAAGTGCTGCCAGCACATAGGCAACATGAGCACAAAATAGGGGTAGCAGAAATGAGGATGTTAAGGTGGATGTGTGGTTATACGAAAAGGGATAAGATAAGAAATGAAGATATTCGACGAACGGTAGCAGTAGTTTCGGTGTGTGAAAAAATGAGGGGCATAGATTGAGATGGTTTGTGCATGTTATGATACGATCACTGGATGTTCCCATTAGAACAAGAGTTTGTTACTAAGAGCTCGACACAAAGAGAGATAGAGGTCGACCGAAACTCACCTGGGGAAAGGTAGTTAAACAAGACCTAATAGAGTGGTGGCGGACGGTGTGTCTTAGGACGGAGTGGAGAAAAGTTACAGCTTGGTGGAGGGTTAAACCGATTAGTATATCTATGTTTCAGTCATTCCCTTTTTTTAGTTCTTTTCCTATTCATTTCTCCCCTCCTCCTTTCACCCTTCTTTTATTTCAACTTATTTTTTCTTTCATTTTGTCTTTTTTTCCCTTTTTCTTCCTATCTTTCTTCTCTTTCTTTGTCTTTTTGTCGATCTATCATTGGTTCATCTACCATGGATCCCAATTAACTTGGGTTAAAGGTGTTGTTGAAGTTGATGTTGACATTACAAAGATGTACGACTTTTTTATGAGAGAGATAAATAAATATTGATAATTAAATCATATCAAGAAAACTCCACTATTGAAACATTCAGCATTGCATGTGAATTTTTATTTTTTCACCCCAATAATATAAAAAATTAAAAATTATCCAAATAATACAACCCAAAAATTATTTACATAAAAGATATAAATCATAATTTAAGATGAGAAATTGGTTCCCCTCAAACCAATTTCTCACCTTTGTTTTATTCTTTTTTCATTTTTAATTGATTTCACGTATTATTATTTTTTTCAAAACGACTTTGAACCAACATCGTAAGGCCTTTTTTTATATAAAAAACACAGTGCATAATTTTTTTTAATTGTTTTGTTATTTGAGTTTTGTTTGCTTTTAAAAAAAATGTTTTCTGTTTTTTGTTACATTTTTTAAAAAAATAGTGTTTTGTTGATTTAATTTGTTTTAAATTTTTTAGTTTACTAATTTATATATATTAATTTATAAAAAATACATTTTATCTAGACATATGTAAAAACTTGAATATAAAATACATCTTTAAATTGATTCATATA
>PYAF01003300.1:541283-552455 GCA_007407185.1 Glycine tomentella
TGAAAATAAGATAAAATATTTTATCTAGACATATGTAAAAACTTGAATATAAAATACATCTTTAAATTGATTCATATACCAAGTTAAACTCTTAAATAGATTAAATCAAAGTTAAAAATAAATTCTATAACTTATAATAAACCAAACTCAATCCTTACATTTTTTTTTTACATAATTATGAACATATTTTATTTTCTTACATGTTTATTTTCTTATCATATCATAAATCCTATAAAAATTATATTTTTATAATTATTTTTTTCTCTCTCCCTAGATGTCTAATAATAACATTGTGAATGTTCATTAAATATTTTATCTATCAAATGATATCACTTATCATATTTATACATATCAAATGTTTTGAATTTTTGAGAAAAGAATAACATTGAATAAAATTTTAAGTCACTTTTAAAATAGAAAAGTATTTAAGTTAATGATAAAATATTTTATCTTATTTTCAAATTTTAATTTAATAAAAATATTTAGCTTATTAAAAATAAGTGGAAAAAATATAAATGATAATGAAAAGAAAAGGAGAATGTAGCAAACAAGCAAAAAAAGATTAAAAGTATAATAACAAGTTGAATTGAACTAAAATATTTAAATTTGAATTAATACAACAAAATTTAAAAAATGCAAACATCGCTTTGGTTGCGACACATGAAAATTTTCTTGAGCATACACGATGAGGGAAAATATTTAGCTTATTAATAACTTGAGCATACACGATGAGGGAAAATTTTCTTTGAATGACCTGGGATGCAACACACGAAACATTGCTTTGGTTGACCTAGTTCTCAGATATCCATTTCGGTCTGGACACAAGAGGACACAGGACGACCCTTAATACTTCTTTTTCTTTTTGGGTCGGGGCAGATCATTGGCTCATGACATGGTGGCCAATAGGTTTCGTTGCACAATTATCCAAACAATCATTTGTATACGTTGGAGACACTTTCCAACGTAAACACATGATGTATGTAGTTTTTGTTCTCACGATGAGCATGCTTACAAGTATCAACAACATGAGAACAAGGCATGTGCAATTTTTGGAATTTGCCACAATCACACACCACCTTATTGGGAATGCTCTTTATACAAAAACTATTGGGTTAAGTGTATGGCAAGGGCCCAAGAAACCTAGGTTTAGGTTTCTTAGTCTTCTATATAATAATCTTATTTGCTCTAGAAAATGAGATGAGTGGCCATCATCTCTCTGAAATAGAAAAGTGCCCACATATTTTCCCTCTCCCTTATTCGAGAATAGCACAAAAGATTTTCCATTCGTAGCCGATTGAGGAGGCTAAGAGAGAACTCACCAAAGATAAAGGAGGATATTGCATTCACGCTTCAAGAGGTAGTTCTCTCTTTTTTATTAGAAAGACGAGGATAATCTTATAACATTCAAACGTACTAAGTTCAATATGCTTCTGTAGATTCTATGGAATCCTTCAATTGGTATCAGAGTCTGGTTGTACGTTTGATGTTGTCTAGTCTTTTATGTGATATGACATATAGGGTTCTATGTTTATGTTGGATTACACATATGCTATGTTTTTTATAATTTTTTCATAAGATGTATGATTTTTATAAAATATGTACTTTAATCCATGGTAGAACATTTGAATATATTTCTTTTGGATATTTAACAAGGAGGTTGGTCCCTTATGATCAGGTTTACTCCTTGATTTTTTTCTTTTCTTTAGCAATTTTATTGTTGTAAGATAGAAATGTTCAATTTTTATATCCAAAAGATGTATATATGTCACTGGTTGAGTCTGTTTGTGACTATTTGAAGCTTTTATAGAAAATCTGAGGCCATAACATGAAAGATGACAAAAAAAACCATCGGAACCAGAACCGGAGCCTCCGCCAGATGTGCTGCACACGCCTCCACGTGCCACCATAAGTGGTTGCGAGTGGCACTCACGCTCCGGTATAAATGCAGCGTGTGAGAGCGCATTCAACGTCCTTTTCCAGTGGTTCAAACGGTCGTGTGCTCTCTCTCCATGTCGGTTCTAACCATATGGTGGGCTAGGTGATCGGAGGTCAATGACAGATTGACTCAAAAAACAATAAAGGGAGAAGAAGAAATTTTATTTTAGGAAACCATGAATTAAAGTTTTATAATTACCATTTTTATGAATAGATGGATTGTTTGTCGTAATATGATTTGTGCGATAACATGCCAGATATAAAATATTTGTATCATATCACAGTATTGGTGATTACTTGATCATGCATAAATTTTGTTATGTTAATAGTAATTTTGATTGATTTTGAATTCAAATTATTTGATTGATGATAATTATGAAAATAATGAGAGAATTTAGGAAATTAAAGTTTATGATTGTTGTTTAATTAATGATTATTATTGATTTTGAATTTAAATTATTGTATTGATTGTTATTATGTCCCAATGACTAGATTAATGATCATTATGACAATAATGAGAGATTCAAGAAATTATGTTTAGAAACTTGTTTTTTAAAAAATTATTTTGTATTCAAATTAATGATCATTATGAATTTCAAATTCTAAATTAATGATTGGATTAATTATTTTAAAAATGATGGAGTTATTTTTTGCTCATATTCATTTGGTGACTAGGAAAGTGATCTTAAGTACAATGGTTATTTAATTAGTCATCGTTGCAATAACACGAAGAGACTCCAACTAAACTTACACACTTAACTGGCCAAATTGGTATGATCTAAATAAATCAATTTTTTTTATTTCTTGTAACAAAAATATTAAATGGGTGAAGATTTTAAATTAAAATATTAATTTTTAAACCTGTGGGCTTCATTGTGGGTCTATTAATAAAATGATCATATGAAACCTCATCGAGTAAGGATGACCGAATTTTATTTGATTGGACCTCAACAAGTTCAAAATTTTTAGTAAGCACTGTACGACCTAATGTCGGCAATGCTTGGATACTAAGGATATTTTTTTAAATTAAACGATGGTTATATTCAAATTTTGGTTAAATTATTAACCCTCCCATCGAGGCTATGGTAATGGCACCAAAGGCCCAAATAACAATTTTAGTTTTTTACAAGTAACTTACACAACATAAGCCTTGTAAGGATAACTAAAGGAATGTAACAATGAACAAAAATAGTTAACGAATCTACTTGTAACTAGTATATTTATTGTATGATTGTAAATTGAGTGCTTTATTTTTCTAGAAAATGTCGTCTTTCAATCCATTAGCTACTATCTTGAGTCAAAAACCTATGGATGGTACAAAATACAAACAATGGAAAACTAATTTGGATATTTTTCTGCAACATGAGAAACTCAATTTTGTCATGACTACCCCTAAACCAGCACAGCCTGAAGAAAATGCTTTTGAGGAAATAAAGAAAAAAATTTTGATTGGGAGAAGGCGAATGTTGCATTTCGCTACTACATTCTGGTCAGTCTCATTAATCACTTACAGGAGCAAGTAAACATTCTTGAGAGTGGAGCAGAAATGCTCCGGACTCTTGATGGCATGTTTGTTACTCATAGCAGTTCAGCTAGACAGAATGTGCTGAATGCGGTCACCAAAATCGTAATGACTGGTGAAAGTGTGTTAGATAATTATTTAACAATGATAGAAAACTTTACACGAGCGGATGACCATGGGATTAAGTTTGATAAAGAGGTAAAGGTTGACCTCCTCCTGCAGTCACTACCTGATTACTTCAACCAGTTCATAATGAATTATAATATGAACACACTAAAATTGGATCTTACTCACCTGGTCAAGTAGGGAAGTGCATTTTTTGCTAAAGGTTCTGTTAAACCTAAGGGGAAACCCAAGGGCGGTAAAGAGAACAACAAGAAGAAGAAGTCAGATATTCCAGTTTCCAAACAAATTGCAAAGAATTAGCCAACCGGCAAGTGCTTCAAGTGCAATTAAAAGGGGCATTGGAGGAAGAATTGCCCACGTGTGAACTGATCAGGCATGGGTAATTTACTTGTGATTGAGGCTTTCTTAGTAGAGAATGACAATGATAAATGGATCATTGATTCAGGGGTCACTAACCATGTTTGTTACTCTTTGCAGTGGTTCAAACATAGCTTGCCTATCAGTCAAGGACAAAGAGTTTTGAGACTTGAAAATTGGGAGCTTGTCTCTGCACTAGCAGTAAGACAAGTTATTTTGTCATTTGATAATTATAGAACTTTGGTTTTGGATGACTATTTATTTGTTCCAGAATTTAAGAGGAAATTAATTTCTGTTAGTTGTTTGATTAAACATGGTTTGACAGTTCAATTTAATTTCCCAATTTCTATAAGGAGTTCATCGTCTTTTATATGTTCTGGTACTTTGTTTAATGATTTATATTTCCTTAGTCCTATATCCCATGAAGTTAATCATGTTGAATTAGGAGACAAAGAACATGTTCATCTATCGAAGAAAAGAAAGGTTTCCAATGAAACTTATCTTTGGCATTTGCGATTAGGTCATATTAACTCTAACAGGATACAAGGTTCGGTCAAGAGTGGGATTTTAAAATCACTGATTTTTGAACCGATACTAGTATGCAAATCATGCTTAGAGGGTAAAATGCAAAGCGACCTTTCAAGGCCAAAGGAAATCATGCCATACTTTTGCTGGAATTGATGCATACTGATGTATGTGGACCAATAAATGTTCAGGCCAGAGGAGAGTATGGGTACTTCATCGCATTCATTGATGATTACTCAAGATTTAGATACATATACTTGATGCGTCATAAGTCTGAAGATTTTGTGAAAATAAGAGTTTAAGGTTGAGGAGGAAAAGCATCTTAGTAAAATCAAGACTCTTAGGTCTGACCGAGGAGGTGAATACCTATCTAGAGAGTTAAGGTCTTACCTGACTAAGGAGGGGATAGTTTCACTACTATCTTCTCCAGGGACACCACAACAGAATGAAGTTGCTGAAAAGAGAAACAGAACCCTTTTAGAAATGGAAAGGTCCATGCTCAGTTATTCCTCTCTGTCTAAATCATTCTGGGGATATGCCTTAGAAACTTCCATGTACTTATTAAATTTAGTTGCATCTAAATTTGTTTCAAAGTCACCCACAAAACTATGGAATGGGTGCACATCCAGTTTGAACCACATTCATATTTGGGGTGCTCCGACACATGTCTTACAACAGAAGCCAAATAAATTGAAATCATGTACAGAAGTGTGCATGTTTGTACGCTATCCAAAAGGAACTAGAGGTGGAATGTTTTATAGTCCAAAAGGTAAGAAGGTCTTAGTGAGCACTCACGCGACTTTCCTAGAGGAGGACTATATGGAAAATTACAAACCAAAGAATTTGATTGTTCTTGATGAGCTTGTCTTAGGTCAAGTTTTATCTCAAGCTCTGGTGGTTCCATCTTATGTTCCTATGGTTGTTCAAAGAGAGAAAATATACCTGAAGGTGAACATACACAGGAACTAGATACATAGCCATAAGTTCAATATAATGATCTACAAGTGTAACGTGTAGAAATGCAATTAACACTTGTTGAAGAACAAAATCAAGAATTGGTTAACCCACCTAATGAGGATCTTCAAGAAATTATTGATCCAGCTAACTTGGATCCTCCTATAGATGCACAATAACGAGTTAGGGAAAGTCGTAGTGGGAGAATGATTCGTAAACCCGCAAGATATCTCTTATTGGGAGAATCATACCAAGCTATCACCATTGAAAGAGATGACGATCCCACTAGTTAAGATGATGCACTTGAAGATATTGATGCTCAGGAGTGGCTTGGGGCTATGAACAGTGAGATGAAATCTATGCATTCTAACTCAGTTTGGTCTCTTGTAGAAGCACCTAAAGGGATAAAACCCATTGGGTGTAAATGGATCTACAAGAGAAAGAGGGGATCAGACGGAAAGGTTGAAACCTTCAAAGTTAGATTGGTGGTAAAAGGGTACACCTAAATAGAAGGTGTAAACCATGAAGAAACCTTTTCGCCAGTAGTCATGCTTAAGTCTATTTGGATTCTCTTAGCTATTGCGGCAAGTCTCAATTATGAGATTGGGCAAATGGATGTCAAGACTACTTTTCTAAATGGAAATTTAGAAGAGGACATCTATATACAGCAACCAAAAGGGTTCATAGTTGAAGGGCAGGAACACATGGTGTGCAAGTTGCATAGGTTTATCTATGGACTTAAGTAAGCATCCAGGTCATGGAACATTAGGTTTGATTAAGCCATTAAATCTTATGGCTTTGAGAAAAGTCCTGATGAGCCATGTGTATATAAAAGAATCTAAGGGGAAGCAATATTTTTTCTGGTACTTTATGTAGATGATATACTCCTCGTTGGAAATGACACAGATGTATTGTTAGACATAAATACCTGGTTGAACAAGAATTTTGATATAAGGACCTGGGAGAGGCAAATTATATTCTTGGTATTAAACTCTTACGAGAATGGAAGAATAAGTTATTGGCATTGTCCCAGGCCTCCTACCTTGACAAGGTCCTTGCCAGGTTCAGCATGGAGAATTCAAAGAACGGAACTTTACCCTTCAGGCATGGGATTCATCTCTCTAAGGAGTATTCTCCTAAGACTCCTGAGAAGAGGGAACGCATGAGTAGGATACCTTATGCTTTGGCTATAGGTAGTATAATGTATGCTATGTTGTGCACCAGGCTAGACATCTACCATGTAATGGGAGTTGTTAGTCAGTACCAATCTAATCTTGGAGAGGAACACTGGATATGCATATACTCAAGTATCTTCGAAGAACGAGAGATTATATGTTGGTCTATTCTAGTGGGAGTCTTGAAACCGTTGGTTACTTGGACTTAAATATCCAAGGACACATTGACTCAACAAAATCCACTTCAGGCTATGTGTTCACTCTTAATGGTGGGGCCATCTGCTGGAGAAGTATCAAACAGTCATGTGTGGCGGACTCTACCACAGAGGCTGAGTATGTAGCTGCAAAAGAAGTCGCATGGTTGAAGAAGTTCCTTATGGATCTTCAAGTGATACCAGGTGTAGGTCGCCCTATCACTCTTTGCTGTGATAACAGTGGGGAAGCAGCACAATCCAAGGAACCACGGTGTCACAAAAGACAAAATCACATAGAAAGGAAGTACATTTGATCTGAGACATCATTGAAAGAGAAGACACAGTGGTAACCAAGATAGCATCGGAAGAAAACATTGTTGTCCCTTTAACCAAGAGTTTGCTTGAACGTGTGTTCGAGAGACATGTTACATCTATGGGTCTTAAGAAGATTTCAGACTTGGTATAGCTTTAGGAGATTGAATTTCCACTTTGTTTATTTTGTGTTCTTTGAGCAAGATATCATGACTTTGTTTTTTTTTTTTTTTGAAATTTATAAATGAGGTATTATTCATTTATAGTATGCACACAAAATTTACAAACACCAAGGTCCAGATCAATTGTAGAGTATACGATCATATGGATACGTTCATGGAGGACATGATCATAGGTTCTAACAATTGATAAATAGATTCACAATTGTTAAATAAAGTTGGGCGCTTTATTTAGGCTGCAATATTTTATGAAATGGTCTTGTCTGAACCATTGCAAAATATTGGTGTCAATTAATGATCGCATTGAAAGGGTTAGGGAGAGATTTGATTAAAGTTGTTTTTTTGTCATAAGTATCGAATATCTAGCTAACCATAGTTATGTGATTGATCTTAATCCTGAGTTTCTTATAAATAGGTAATTGAATAATTTTCATTCTTTGATTTACCAACGGGGTGAGGCCCGAATTGACAGCTAATAACTCGATATTTTGGGAGGAAAATTATTTGATTATCAGTGTTTATGAGATAAACAACATGAAATTTGTAGGATATGTCCCTTTGATATGTTTCGGTACTTGGACATTAAAGACACTGGCCAGTGCATGTAAACATTAGAGAAACTATCAAAGTCAATGGAATCAATAATTGATTGAGTAACATAAAATTCATCAATCAATTATTGACATATTACAAAGAAGCGATGCATATTCGAGTTATATATATGTTATTATTATTGATCTTGGAGTTCAACTTCGGGCTTTTAGTGGAACAACACCGAATTATATAATCATTTATTGTAAAGTATATATTTAGACGCTTGTTCCATTTTATATTCAACTTCGGGCTTTTAGTGGAACAACAAAAGTGTCTTGGGTTGCATATGACGTGTGTGAATAATGGGACGGAGGATAATATTGTGGTTGATGAGGTACTGGTTTAGGGTTTAGGATGGGAAGTGTATTATAATGGCGGAAAGTAATTTTGATACAATTTATTTCATTTTATTTCTATTATGTGTTTTTATTTAGTTCCAAAAATGCAATGAACATCAAGTTTTTCTAACATTTGGAAAATAGAATGAACTATATCTCTCTCTTTATATTATGTCATAAATATTTAATTTTTTTGTAAAGTATATATTTAGACACTTGTTCCATTTTATAATCAATATTTCTTTACCAAAATTAATAAAATATATATGCACACTAGTTGAAGCTAATGTGATTTAATTGACTTTATTTTATTCAACCTCATTAATCATAACATTCAACATGCTCATACACACACACATACATACACATATATATAATTAATCAAATATATAAATAAGGTAGAAAAAAACTAAATGAGGTACCTTGATTTTATTTCATTTTTTATAAAGAAATGATTATCATTTATTTTAATTTATTGACATTAGATTTTTACTTTCATAGTAAATTTGTTAATTCTCATGAGTCATGATAAATAAACTTGAGAATTTTATAGAAAAAAATGAGTGGTTGACGTTGAGAGTCAGGTACTAATCTCTGGAGACAAATATTCTCTTATATGCTAATCAAGATGATAATGATGTAAAAGTTTAAAAATTTCTAGTACACACTTTGTTAAATTCTTTTTTAAAAAATGGTAAAGTTAGAAACATGCTGACCACAAAAGTAGTTTTTCCAATATGGCAATCACTTAACAAACTGGACACGTGCAGTGTCTTCTATTTTTAATAAATTTCAGTCAATAACAAGAAATGTGTTAAAAAAATGTGTGGTGTATTGCCAATATTTCCCTTTATACTTATTGCTTAATAGTTAAAGAGAGGTTGTGATTCCCTTACTGGTCTCAAGACAAAATCTTTTCATTCTATTTCATGTTTCAACTAAAAAAATTATAGGTATTTTCACTCTGCAAAACTGGGTTATTATTATCATTATTTTCAACTCAAAGGAAATCCATTTGAGACTTTCTTTAGGTGAGACCTTTAACATGTATGCATGAAGTCATAAAGAACCAAGTTGTTGCAGGGGTAACTAATTACCAACTAACATGATAAGTACATCTTAGCAGGCAGTTTTATATGTTGCAATTTAGCAGTAACCATTCTGATAAATATCATGCATCTTGAGAGAAATAATAAAATGTCAATAATTGGTCACCTGGAACCACATTTGATTCGTTAGAGCCAACAATACAGTGAGGGGGATAAGGGTCCTCTGGCTTGTTAGGATGGTGAGAATCCTTTTTGGTGATTAATTTGTGCAGTGTCTTAACTGGTGCCACTCCCATGACCAAGGTCTCAGTGCTGGTTGACTCAGTGTAGCTCAAGTCTGGGTACATCTTGCAGCTGCAGAACAAGTAGAAAAATAAAACTCATTTTTTAGTGAAAATTTACATAACACAAACACAAAAGGTATATAAGCTTCTTATGATAAATTATTGTGTCTCTCTCTTCTTAAAAGTGAACAAAATTTTTATATGATTATATCCAAACATGATCAAGTAAATTCATCTCTCAGAAACATTTTTCCCTAAAAATAAAAACCTCAGCGAGCTTCTAAGAAGCACAGGTTAACAAAAAGGGTACCCTAAAAACCAATCAAAATTAAAACATGGCAATCTTTACACAAGTAAAACAGATCCTCAAAGTGAACAGAATTTAAACTCGTATAAACCCATGTAAGAAAAAAAAACAAAAAGCATTATTTCTTATAAAATTCACAAAAAAGGATTCCCTTAATATAATAGTAAATTACGTGTACGTGGCTCCGCCTTCTTGTGGTTCACCAAATCGGAATCAGAGTCATAGTCGCCAGTGGTGGTTGCAGCAGAGGAGAAGACGTCATCAGCGTTAGAGGACGGCCTAGAAGACGGGTCACGGAGGGGTAGTTTCCGGTACTGAGATGGCCTTCCGGTGACGGAGCAAACAAGAAGTCTGTTCCAAATGAAGCGAAAAAAGTGTCCAACGAAAGGCTCCCTTTTGAGGACGCCCCAATGGACCTAGACCTTAAGGATTTTCCAGCACAGCTGCGACATCTTCCTGGTGGTGTCGTGAATGATCTTCTTCGCCATCGAGCATGGTTTATTTGTGGAGAAGGGCACAAGCTTTAAAACCTAATTTGAAAATTGGGAACGCAAACAATAAAGACAGTTTTAGGTAACCGTCTATGAAGCTTATAAAACGACAACGGTCTATTTAGAAACCGTCTAGTTCTTTCTCCAGGAAATGGACGAAGAGCGAGGAGGTATTCTTCAGAGAGAAGAGCCTAGAGAAATTTAGCCCATCTCCTCAGACCAGACTGAGCTGAATTGCCAATCCTTTGAGCTGCTTCGCTCCTTGGGATGCCGATCTCAAACTCAAACGGATGCCTAGCTATTCTTCTAGATGCTGAGACGCGGGACATGATACTTCCGTCATTGTAATTTTCAAATAATTACAAAATTGGCACCGCTAAACCTACTAAGACGGTTTTCAGAAAACAGTCGTCGTATCTGTGTATCAATGATTTGCTTTCAACCTAAATATATTTAATGTTTATTAATTAATTTTATTCAAATATTAAATGTTATAATAATAATAATAATATCCTTTCATAACGTTGAATTATAATACAATGTATAATTTAAAAGATTTTAAAAAATAATATAACATCTTAAAGAATAATAAATACTCATTAAGTATCATAAATATAAAATAACAACATTGTCTTTCTAAATTCACTACAAATAGGAAAATAATTACCACAAAAGAAATAAGATAAAAAAATAGTAACATACGAAAGGTATAATTTATATTTTTTATATATAAATAATAATTATTATAATTAAATTATAAGATATAAACTCTAAATTATATAATAATTCTTATAAGTATATAACTTTAAATAGTAAAAGTAATGAAATTA
>PYAF01003300.1:552555-568453 GCA_007407185.1 Glycine tomentella
TGTTCAAAATAACTAAAAATATATTTTTAAAATAATTAACAGGTAAATATAATTAAACAAATATTCAATATGAAATTTTTTAATAATTTTAAATTTTTAATATAAATAAATTTAAAATATTTATTATAAACACACAAAATCAAGTACAAGTTCAAATAATATCCACAATTACAAAAATGAACACTCAACTTGAAATAATTATATATTAAAAATTATTATGTTTACATTCTTTTTGTAACTTTTGATATATGTATTACATCTTTTGAAGAAAGAGTAAATTATTATAAATTTAAATAAACTTAATATTTTTAGGAAAATATTTATTTAATTAAAAATGCAATTAATCATCTTGCTCAATTTTACTATAATTATATTTAATACAGTTCTAAATATTTAATTAAAAATTAAAAATTATATCTATGTACATATAGTTTAAATATATTCCAAAAAGAAATACCAACATATACAACTTAAACAATATATATAAGACATTTGCTAACATACACACATTTCAATTTTAATTAGAGTGCGTTAACAGCCTACACCATAATATGACGGACAGAAAAACAATACTTTCTTTATTTTAATTCATTTATTTTAGGGACAGTTTTGAAATTTAATCAAATTTATATAATTAAAATAAATAAATAACCAATATAAATTATATTTTGCTATTTAAAAGTAATGTTGGTTTGTACCAAAAAGAAATAACATGAGTAGTTGAAACTTGAGTTTCTATTTTGATAATTAAAAATTAATTTTGATATTCTTATACGTATTTTTTATTTGACAAATTAAAATAAATGTCAATTTTGATAATTTTGATATTCTACGTTGCATTGCTTTTTGTTTTTTATATTTTGAAAATATACATTAATGTTCAGTTCTTTAATTATAATTAATATCTCTCCATTGTAATCTAATATAAATATAAATAGCAATTATGATAGCTTTTGGTTTTTGCATAATTTCTTTTTTAATAAAAACCTTTTTATGCTATATTTTTCATTATTTCTCATGATTCCTCCATTTCTCTCTTGCATCAGTACACAATTTCAACCTGAACAAAATATTCATTTTATAATATTATATAATATTACTAACAAATTAATTGAAATAATATAATAAAATATATCACCTACTAATAAAATTAAACTTAAAATTAAAATTTTAAGAACATTTTTTAATAAAAAAAATATAGTAGCTGTAAGACATATTACCTCTCCCATGGGGTATAATGCAAATAATATCGAAGAATAATGAAGTTGGAGGATTGATGTAACTAAGACAGCAACAAACATGGCTGAAAGTTGCAGCAATAGTCGAAAATTGACTTGCCAACAATAGTTTAGATGAGTCAACAACAAATTTGTGTAACAAGGCTTATTCCTTGCTGCCATTCTTGGTTTGGAATCCGTTGATATATCTCAATCCATTGACTTATAAACATTATTAATATCTTTTTCTAATAGTGTAACCATCAAATGAACATGATTCTCTCACATATAACTTGAAAAGTAGAGCTTTTATTAGTTATTCACAAAAAGGCTGAGTGACATCCACTTTATATTCAATAATTACTAACAAGAAAATAAAAATCATGAGTGCATTTGTAAAATACCGAAATATATAATTTGATATATTTTAATTACAGTTTAGTATAAGATTAATTTTATTATTATTTATTATTTTATTTTCTTATTTTGTAAACCTTATTCGTTATAAATAAGAACATTTTGTATGGTCTGATCCACAACAATAAATATTTCTTACATGGTCTCAGATAATGAAAATTGTCCCTCATCAGTCGGTGATCCAACTACCAGCAAACGGTTTCCTTTGTTTTCCTTTTTTGCGCATCCTTTTTCGCAGTGAATAGTACCGCACGATTACTTTGCCCTTGTGTGGCAAACTTCTCAATGCCTTGTCGTTGAAGCTCAACTTCGACCACTATCGCCCATTGTCGAAGATCACCATGTCATCCACATGCACAAATAACTCAAAACACTACCACACACGACCCTATGTAGGACCCTTTTTCAGCGCATGAAGTTCACGTACACAATATGTGGCGTATCTCCGATGAGCGTCACACTGGTCTCCACTGTTATTGCAGGCCTTCGTTGGCTACCACCAGCCATCATTTATTTGGCACAACCCCATAGCCAAAACCTCCTTTTCGTTTCTCTTGATTTAACTCATTTGTAACAAGCTCTTAGCTTAGTAAGCTTTAGCTTGAAGGGGATTATTGAGAATCATGAATAAATGTCATTTATTATAAAATTGATTTGTTAGGATCTGATTTAGGAGAAACTAATCTCCTCTAATTATGTGTAATTATTACCATAAGTCTATTTAAACAAGTATCTCATTGTACTTCGACACATAGTTTTCACTCAACTTCTTTTTGTTTCTCTTATTTTACATGGTATTAGAGCATATTATTCTTGATAGAGGAATAACAGAAGTCGTTCTCCATCAGGGACTTATTGTCCCTGGTGGACCTTTCTGCTCGCCACCATTCTTCTAACAACCATCTCTCCTTTCTTCTGTGCGCTAACCAGTTTTGGTTTCTTTATCACTGTAGTGCCCCTTCATTCTCGCATGAACAATACCACGAGCTACTACAAGCCTCCATTAGCAGTCGCACCCTCATATCTCTAACGCGACCAAGCACCCAGAGTCTCCACCTCCCAGCAACCACCGCCACGCCATCTATGTGTGCAACCAACTCAACACACCATCACACGCAACCCCACACAGGACCCTTTTTAGTGCATGAAGTTCATGCACACAAGCTACTACAAGCCTCCATTAGCAGTCATCATACCCTCCTATCTCCAATGCGACCAAGCACCCAAAGTCTCCACCTCCCAGCAACCACTGCCAGACCATATATGGCACAACCTATTCAACACACCATCACACGCAACCCCACACAACACACAATGCGTGATACATCTCTGATGAGCGCCACACTGGAATCACCTCCTTCCACCTCAAAGTGTGCTTTATTCAAGGGTGAACACCGGTCGCCACTATGAGCCTTCGTTGGCTGCCGTCGTTCCATGCCTATCATGCGCAACCCCACCACTGGAACCATCTTTTGTTTCTATTTAGTTTACGACATTTGCAACCTTGGTTCGTATGACATATATGCTTCAACTTGAAGGAGAATGTGAAATGTATGATTTAATATGTTTTAATTACAATAGTTTAGTATTAGATTATTTCCATTATCATGCATTATTTTGTTTCCTAACTTTATAAACCTCAATCATTATAAATAAGAAATATTTTGTGTGATTTGAACAATATACCATAGTAAATAATTCTTACAGCATCACGCATGACTTCCTTAAACCAACAACTAGAACTCCGTTGTCAATACAAATATAACACTGCTATCTTTTGTTGGCGACTGACATTTGATTAAGATAGAATTTGCTCTGTTGTTTTAACTTTTAAGTCTTCTCCTAAACAAAGAAATTAAGTTAGACATGATTTAAAAGTGAAAGTCCTTAAAATAAAAATAACTTTTTTAATAAATAAAGCTTAAAAACGAAGCTTCTATATGAACTGATTAGAAGAGCCTACAGAATTTAGTTAAATTTCTTGAACATATTAACTAAAATTTAATTTTTAACCTTATATATAAAAATGTCGTATCATAAAACTTTAGGGAAACTCTACCTCCAAAGAAATTAATATTTAAAATCATGCCAAAAATATTTTTGGCACAAAATACTTTGATTAAAAGAGCAATTACTTTTGAAAAGAGAAGCTAAAAAACAAACAAACACTACCTAACATAACATTGAGTAAAAAAAAAAAAAAAAAAAAAAAAAAAAAAAAAAAAAAAAAAAAAAAAAAAAAAAAAAAAAAAAAAAAAAAAAAAAAAAAAAAAAAAAAAAAAAAAAAAAAAAAAAAAAAAAAAAAAAAAAAAAAAAAAAAAAAAAAAAAAAAAAAAAAGAGACAGAGCAATCTTGGAAACACTTCCTTTGAAAACAATCATACTAAGCAGAGATACAGCAATCTCACAATGGCTTCCTTTCAAAACAATCATCCCAAGTCACTCGTTCCAAAAAAAAATTTTCCACAACTAAGAATTGCAATATTTAATTCAATTAATTTTTTAAAAATAATCATTTCTTTCTTTCAAGATTCATCTTCATAAAAGAACTTTTAAAAAAATGGTCAATTCTCTAACCTAAATTAAACTAAACCATACATACTAATCTAAAAAATAATTGATTGTCAATGGTCTTGAAACTAAGCACTGTTACTTTTCCTATAATTACATTATTCCACACCAAGCTTTGAACAAGGGTTAGAAATGGCATTTCTCATTATAAAATATAAATACCAGTTTAATTTCATTAAATACAATAAATATGAGTTCAAATTTAGCTAAACATATTCACAAGATTGATAACCAAAATCACCAACTCTCTATACAGGACATTCTAGTGGTAATTTAGAAAACACTCAGATCCAACCTTGTATTACAAAAATAACATGGTCTCTTTACACATCAAACCTTCTCAAGAACACAAGGTTTGCTTCCTCAGCATTTCTATCAACCTACTCAAAGATATTCATCCTAGAAAAGTCAAGTCATTTTTATAAGCAGTCACACTCAGCTTCCTGTATGTACAATTCTCTGAATGGAGTTTAAGCAACAACAGGGATCCTAGAATTCTGGCAATCCTTGTTGAGGCAATCAAATCCCTCTACTCTAACTGCAGCCGGTTTAAGTCCGAAACTCATCCTAACACACCCTCCTTTGCGTGACACCGAAGATGGAGATAGTAAACCCGATGGCAATGAAATTAATAATGTCGGGCAATGTTTTTCATCTCCAAAATGAGCATCCTGGACCAAGGGATTTGCTGTTCGGACAGGAGGAGACCTGCAAAAAAATGGAGATGAAGCTACCTGATTTGCGAATTCCTGCCCATGACTCTCCTGTTTATATATAAGCATACCATTTCATAAGTCAAAGTTATATATGTGAGAGAGAACATTCATTACACCAAAATCTCAATCTATGTGGTCTATAAAATTTATCAAAAATTCCCCTCAATAATAATGATATTCTCATGTAAAACTATATGCCTCTACAAAGTTTCAAATCAAAATCATTCCACAAAGTTTCAAATCAAGGTTTTAAATTCTAGTCATGGTTTCAGCACGATTTTAGACATTGCAGGAAATTGCAGCCAATGTAGCCACAATTGCAGTTGCAAAAAGTCCAAAAACCTTGACATAAAGGCCAAAATCATGGTAGCAAACCATTTTTTAAAACCTTGATTCAAATACAGCAAATCAAATGTCTAACAAAAGAAGCAAAGCATGCATCACACTAAAAAATTATACATTACCAGGGTGCCAAGACTATCCTAATTGACATATAACTTCCTAGGCCCAAATACAAACTAGACAAATTTGTCATAAAGTCATAGCTTACCTTCTTAAACATTATCTCTAATAGCTCTGCCCCAGCTTTTGTGTCAGAACCCTCAACCTGTGGACTACAAGAAAAATTGAAACACACAACAGATCAGACCTTGAAAGGCTTCAAAAAAAAAAATTAATGTCATCAAAACTCAATAGGGAAGCAATGGATTCCAATAAATTACTTGAAATGCCATCGGAAATGCCTCATAGGCATGTTAGACGCAACCCCAACTCCGCGTGGCTTAGGGCAAATGACAGGCTCCTTCTGATCAACGAAATTCACAGAGCCTCTCATCTCTTCACAGGCTGCAAAGGCGTTCTGCTGAAGACCATAACAGTTCATCTTCAAAATCACCTTTTTTCCACAGTAGAACGCCTATACAACAAAATAAAATAAAGTTATACTCAGAACATGTCCAAATTGAGAACATGATCTTAAAATTTATAACACCATCCCTAATCTATACAACAAAATTATTCTGATATAATGTCACACACACACATGTGAAATTTTCTTATTAACAAAGAAATTAAGAGTATGATCTAAAAAATTGTAACACTACTACTCCAATACGCAAACAGTTCATTCAGCCTAAACACAAAACATTGGAAAATTAAAATTCCACAACCCATTTCACTCTTGTACAAATTTTCAAAACCAACAGATAAGGGTTCAACGAATTTTCACCAATAACCAACACATCTGAGATCCAAGCATGAAAAAATTTCAAACTTCATTTTCCAGGTCAAAGAGACCCATGATGGCACACCTCAAAAAACCAACCTTTAGGTCAAATTAACCCACAAAAACCCAATGCCTCCATTTTCAAAAAGCACCCAAAACCCAGAACCCAAAAAGAGGTCTTCGAAATAAATCTACAATCCCCACCAAAAAAAAAAAAAAAGACAACAACATAGTAACGTGTGGAAAGATCTGTACTAGGAAACATGTTTGAGACTCCAAACTAAAAGACACATCATTGCCGAAATTTTGAAGAAACTATGATGTTTAAAACATGGTTCAATCTAGAACAAAAGAATATGTTAGAGAGAGAGAGAGAAAAAAAAACCTGAGACAGAGAGAGAGAAATGAAGGGAGGTGGAGCAAGGAGAAAGGAGATTAACAGAAAAATGGGAGCTGGATTCGATTTATAATAATAGAAGATACATCATGTTCGCGTTCGGTTTGTTTGGGGGGTTCGCACGACGTCGTTCGTTGCTATCATCTCATCTCATCCTATTCGATTTATAATAATGACTGTACTAATGACCTTGTCACGTTTCGCTTAAAATACTATTAGTAACGTTTATTCCGGACAAAAATCTTGGTTTAGTTTTTTGAAATTGTGGGCGTTATTACATTACTTTTTTTATAATTCAAATAGTATTTTAACTGGTAAAATATGTGGAGAAAATATTTACGTAAAATTTATAATGTATAAATATTTGTTTGATATATGATTATATTTTGAATTATAAAAAATAATTTATATTGTGATACGCATTTATTTTAATTATAATTTTTTTAAAAATTTATTGGAAAATATTTGATAGTAAAGATGAAAAAAGTAGGCTCAAAGAGAAAGTGGTTTAGAAAATAAAGTATATATATAAAGATTAAAAAGAGAGTATATTGAGATTTTTTTTCCTGAATAGAGAGCATATTGAAATAATTAAGAAATAAATTTTTGGATTATTTGTTAAATCAAATTAATTTAAAATTAAAATTATAAAATATATTTTAAAAAATAGAGCTAAATTCTTAATATGTAAGATTAAGATAAAATATACTGTTTAAGAAAACCATAACATATGTTATTCAACAAAAGTGAGAATTCTCCTTTAAAAAAAATGTGAGAATAAAAAATAACTCTTAAAAATGTTCTTATTTAAAAATTTATAAATAATTTCTAAAAATATTTTTATTCAATTCAACGATGAGGATTCTTATTTATAATTGTTGAATTAGTTTTTTAAATATTAGTTTGTTATCATTTTAATTAAATTTTTATATAGTTCTATCAAAAAATGTTTATGTAATCGCTTGAAATTTTCATGAAAATTTATGTGATTATATTTTAGATCTTTGAGAGATTAATTTTGATGGCAAATCAAATTTAATTTGGAAGACTAATTTGGTAGTAATATTCTTAGAGAATTAATAATATAACAATAAAATTTCTGGTTGACTAATAATTATTTGTCCTAAATTTTAAAGGTCTGATATGGTGGCGATGCATGTAATTTTAAGGGATTGTTTAAGGGTTTTCTCTTTGTTTTAATTTCAAGATATATAAATTTATAGAAATATTTTATTGAGAATAAAATCCTAATGCAAATGCAGTAAAAAAAATAAATCCTAATGCAAAAAAGGTAATTATTTAGATTAAATGAATTAACCTAAATTGGAGGTCCACACATAAATTCGACCAGGATAAGATTATGAGTAGGTATAATGTGATGATATGCTGCCTACATACATGAGATGTATTTTCTTTTTTTTAATGAGACTGTGTTACCTCATTTCATTAATGATAAAATTGTAAATACAAATAGGAATTCTATAAAAATCTCAGTGTATTTGAACCATATAACACACAATAAAAGAAAACCATTTTCCAAAACATTAGCAACACACGTAAGAGTGAAAGGGAGAAAGTGTGAAACAATCTTCTACATAGTCAGCAGCCATGTGGTGTGAGAAAGAGATCTAATTTCTTTCTATCCGTGCGGATATTATAGAGGGACTGTAATCTTATAATGGTTATGATTGGTAGACTATGAAACGGGAATTTTAAACACAAATAACAAAAAAAAATAAAAAATTATCCAAATGATATAAATCAACAATTATTTACATTTATTTATACGTAAGAAATGAATTCCTTTCAAATCGATTTTCCACATTTCTCTTTTTTTCTTCATATTTACTTTGATGAATCGGTGGTTTTTTTACCTTACGTTTTGGGGTAAAAAGTTATAAAATTTACATTTAGGGTAAGTCGTGTAACGTGGCACGACTTTAAAATCAGAAGTTGTGACACGTATCATGACTTTTATTTTTTTGTTTTTTTAAAATGAAAGTCGTGTAATATTTTACGATTTTACTATGCAACTGCGAAATATTTTTTTTAAGTTTGTGAGAAAGTCATAAATATATTTACTACTTTAATTTAAGTTTTTTTTTTAAAAATTAAGTTTCGAAGTCATAAATATTTGTACGACTTTAAAGTCGTACAAATATTTACGACTTTATTTTTTTATTATTTTTTAAGTTTTTGAATTAGTCATGTATATTAAAGTGAAGTCGTGAAAAGTTATGCAATTTTGGAATTGAAGTAAAAAGCAAATCCGTAAATGCATAAATTTGTTTTTTCAATTATTCAATTATTAAATGCTGGGATAAAAAGTTTACGTGGTGCACTTTTTTATTTGGTTTTTGGTTATATAATTTACTGCTCCAACACTTATTTACTCCAGATTGTTTCATTTTTATTGCTATTATTTGTAATATTAATTTTATTTGTTGAGTTTTGTTGTTTTTTTATATATATAAATTAAATTCCTTCCCAATGTTTTAATATTTTTTTATATTTTAAAATAATTTTGTAATTTTTGTTAGTAATTTTAAATTTATAATTTGGATAGAAATATTGTTTAATTAAATTTTTTTATAATAGGAGGGCTTTTTTGATATATCAAATAAGATATATTAATTTGTTTATTATTATTTATTTTGAACAAATACTATTATGTTAAGTAATCATTTGATTTGGCATAGTAATATTAAATAATTTTGCTTAGAACAATTGTATGGACACTTAAAATTATATTATAAGAGTAATTGATATGTTAACACCAAATATAATTTAAGTAATAACAGTACTTAAATGTCTTGGATAAAAAGATTAATCAACATCAAATGAAAATTAGAAAGTAAAGAAAACTAAAAAAAATGGACCCATTAGTTGTCAACTTCTTTGTGTGGACAGTTACGGCGATTATGTCCTTCACTTCTACACAATAAGCATTTTTTCGGCCTATTTGGAATTGGTTCGTCCATCTCGTTATATATACGAGTAGTGACCGGCCCTTCCCAATGTTTTTCGTCGTTTTGAATCATCAGGCATAAAATGTGGACCCAAATATTTAGGCCAATTTTCTTCGCTTCCAAGGGAATGAAAATGATGTTGATAAACTTTGCAAATGTTTTCCAACTTGTATATAGGGTCAACAAAGTCATCGTAATTTAAGTTGCAAGACGCACACGCAGCAATTGCATACAAGCATGGAATTCGAAAAGCTTGGAAATGTCCACACTCACACGACCATTCGTTCAACCTGACAGTGTAACTCATTGCTCGTTGTCCATGACGCGTATTAGCAATTTCTTAAATCTCAAACTCACTTGTTTCTCTAACGTACATGCGAACATAATGTGAGGTAGCAATTCGTTGATTTTCTTGCATCATTGCATACACATCTTCAGAGTACCTGTGTCCTGCCTTTATCATATTCATTATTTTCACTCCATTAGTAACAAATGAGTCATTTATCTTGTTAAATGTTTCACTGACTAAGGCAATAATAGGTAACGCTCGGGCCCCTTTCAAAACAGAATTCATACATTCGGCAAGGTTGGTAGTCATGTGTCCATACCGTTTGCCTTCATCATATGCCTGAGTCCACTTAGACTTGGGGATTTGTTCCAACAAATCTACTTCTTGTGGGAACTGTGATCGCATTGCGAGCAACTTTGTCTCCAATCGAGGTTTTCGTAACTCATATCCTATGGAAAAATACAAAATAGAATGTCAAATATTTATTACAATTAATAATGCAAGACTTGTTTATGATGAAATGGTTAGAAGGTTACCCATATTGATGACTTGTTTTTTTAAATCAACATTTTTGAACTGTTTGTTAAAATTTGATGCTATGTGGCGAATGCAGTAGACAGAAGATACATCCGAACCATGCCACCCAACTCGTTCTGATCGCAAAGCCGCTAGCAAACCGGTTCCCCTGTCTGATATAATACACAAATTTGGTTGAGGTGTAACATATCTTCTTAAATAATGCAAGAACCACATCCAAGCCTCTTTGCTCTCGCTCTCAACAATTGCAAACACAACAGGAAAAAGGTTTCTACTACCATCTTGTGCAATGGCAGTCAATAAAGTACCATAATATTTTCCAGTTAAGAATGTTCCATCTACCTATACAATTGGCTTGCAATATTTAAAGCCTTCAATGCACGGCTTAAAAGCCCAAAATACACGATTAAGGATTACTTTTGAAGATCCACCTTCACCATCCTCCGTTACAGTGGATGTTTTGTATTTAACAATTGTACCTGGTTATAAGCGTGTAACAGCTGTCATCCATACAGGAAGATAAGTATATGAATGTTCCCAATTTCCAAAAGCCATTTCTCTATCCCTCGATGTCTGATAATACAATGTAAATAGTCATCAAATATTTTTTTCCTATGAAATGATATCAATTATGTTAATGATAAAATTATTTAATTTTATTTTCAAATTTTAATGTAATACAAACATTTAGCTTATAAAAAATAAGTGGAAAAATATAAATGATAATGAAAACAAAAAGAGCATGTAGCAAACAATGAAAAGAAGATTAAAAATATAGAAACAAATTCAATTGAAGTAAAACATTTAAATTTGAATTAATACAATAAAAATTTACAAATACAAACAAAATGGCATACATTCAACATTGTTGGCTTGAGCCTACACGGTGAGGGAGATATTTTTGTGAATGACTTGCGATACGACACAAGGAACATTGCTTTGGTTGACCCGATTCTCGAATATCTATTTCGGTGTGGATACGAGTGGAGACAAGATGACCATTAGTACTTCTTTTCTTTTCTGGGTCGGGGGAGATCATTCGCTCGTGACACGGTGGCCAATAGGCTTTGTTACGCAATTCTCCAAACAATCCTCTGTATACGTTGAAGCACTTTCCAATGTATACACAGGATGTATGTAGTCTCTGTACTCATGATGAGCATGCTTACAAGAAGCAACAACATAAGAATAAGGCATGTGCAACATCTGGAATTTGTCACAGTCACACCACCCTTCATCCAGCCTGATTGTGAAATTTCCAGCAATTCAAACCTCTCTTGGGTTTATTGTCTCTTGGACCAAGAACCGTGTGTCGCATCGATCGAACTCAAGAATATTGTGAGTGTCTGCCTTTCTAAATTTTTCTTCGATAGCCTTGTTTAGTACTTCCGTATAAACTTGGGCAGATGCAAGCATTACTGCGACTTGTCTCCCTCTTTTGGTGAACAATGCATTACACCTTACATATGTGGATTTTACTATCACACCTATTGACATATTTATTGATTTTTGAGAACGGAATTAATTGACTCAACAAGATTGGTGGTCATGTACCCCCATTGCCAACCACCATCCCATGCGAGAGTCCATTTTTCTCGCAGAATCTCGCTGAGCCAATTAATTACTCGATCAACATCTGCTTCCTCCCTCACCATGTTGTAGTAGTAATTGAACGTAGACTTCATCTTTGCATATGCTGAATAGTTATAAACATAGAATTTCATTATTGTGAATAATACAAAATGAAATGATATTTAATATGAAGAGAAAGAAGTTTAGCACTTACCCATATTGATAATTAATTTTTTGATGGGGTTGTTCTTGTACCTCCTCATGTAATTCTGTGCAATGTGTCGAATACAGAACACATGCACAAAATTATATGTCGCCCACCTACTATCACATCTTGAGTAGACACTTTTGATTAACTTGTGTCTATCTAAAATCAAACATAGACCATGTTGTGGGGTGACATGCCTTTTTAGATTTTGGAGGAAGAACAATCATGCTCTTGCTGATTCATTTTTGACAATAACAAAGGCTATCGAAAATATTTTATTGTTGTCATCTTGTGCAACTGCGACAAGAAGGGTCCCAATGTACTTACGATACAACCATGTTCCATCGACCTAAATTATGGGCTTGCAATATTGAAACCCATTAATACACGGTTTGAAACTCCAAAAAAAGACAATGGAACATGACGAAACTCTCTACTGGTTGACCTCTTTCTGGTGGAATTGATAGTGTTTCCTTCTCCACCACCATACCAAGAAGAAATTGTTGCATAGCTTGCAATAATCTCAACAAATAGTGGTACAACCTTTCCAAGTTGTCGTAGATGTCTACAATAGCCTTTCACTTTTCCAACCATGCTTTGCGGTATGTGGTGGTGTATCCTTCAGTGCTTTTGATGTGTGTTATCAAGGTTGGCACTGAAGTTGATGGATCATTTTAGATCATGTTATGGATGTTTTTACTGATCAGCAAAAACGACAACTTTGCATGATCTTATGAAATTGAAGGATTTAAACATGTGTGGGCTTCACGGAGCTTTTGTATTTATCACTACTTGGAGGCAAGGATGTATGATGCCCTGCACCTCTATGCTCAACTATCATCATTACATATGACAATTAGCTTTGTTGTATTCGATAATTATGTCTTATAGTTGGCTCATTTGCTCACATGATATCACTAAAAAACATTTTTTTTATGTTTTGTTTTGTCAGGAAACGCATCCCTTCGAAGAGAGTTTTCATCGAATGTTGGACTTCTTTGTGATCCAAGCTATGCCCATATTCAAAATCTTGAAAATAGGATTCTTCAAAATTTTGCATATGGGGTGGTATGAAGCATGGTGGTATGGTTGTGATTGGTGAAACAAGTCAGGCTTCTTCCTCATCATCTTCCTCCTGGGGTTGATTGTGAAGAACTTCGTCTTCACCCTCACTAAAGGGACTAAGTTCTTTGTTAGGTAAGCCTTGCTCTATTGTGAACTCAAGCTTGTTTGGTCGGGTTGATGAGGAAGGCTCTATTACAGGGGTACTAAAGTATGTGTGAGATGGTTGAGTCAAAGAAATTGGTGGAAAATGATGCAGAAAGAAGTTGGGTAAAAGAAGATGTGTTTGGTTATATTTTGTTCTTGATGGGATAAAGCTAAGGTGTCTTGGGTTGCATCGGATAATTGTAAATAACGAGACCAAGCATAACAAGACTTATTCCTAGTCAGCTGGGGCCGTACAAGCTACCATGGGGAATCAAAAATCAAGGCGCGCGCCCACTAAGTAACCCAAAGTGAATTTAACATAATCCATGTTATATGCTTTAGATTTCATACGATCACAAGGTCAGCTACTGTAAAACATTTATTGTATTTGATACACCTAAACATTGAATTGATTGTTGAATTCGTATAATTGTAGGACTGGTAAATGCCGATGACACACCTCATGGGACACTGTTAGGGTTCGTTGGTTATACTTTTGATCGTGTCCCTTTAACGGTCGTCATTGTCAAAAGTTGTACCCTAACGATTTTGACGACATGAGACTTATGCTCAAGTTAGTTGACTTTAATTCGCTCTTTAATGATTACATTACGATTTTTCAGATATTCATTCATGAGAGTTTTAATTTTAGGATCCTACGGAGACTATTGATGTCACCATGAAACAAACAATCATAGATGGTCAAGATTGTAGCCCATATATGACGGACATTTATGTTGGTCCTGTCTTAGTTTTGCGAGACGTAAGTTTTTTACTCTTATTGTTAATTTCTTACTTTTTATGTCATATAGAGTTTACTTTTTATTGAACTAAATGGTATACTCTGTGTTTTGTCCCTCTCATCCTCACTCCAAATGTTATTTGAATATTACACTGCACAACGTTGTGAAGGCAATGTTTTTACATTTTATGTTACCAATAATTTTGGTATTCGCAAATTTGCATTGTATGCTCATATGTTGCTCATATTTGACGCAGGTGTTTCTAAAGGATAATTGACCTCTTGTCAAGCAGTTTGTGTTTCGTGAGTACAACATGTCATTAATTGGGTTTCATCAATGGCTTATCATTTATGTTTCTTTTTATTTGTAATGTTGTTTTATTTCGTGGGTGTAATGTTGTTTCATTTTATGGATCATCATTTATGTACTAAGAATTTGGAAAAATAAATATTGAGAGGGATGACACATCAATAAAATTGTCTTCATTTAAGGATTAATTATTTATTTAGAATGCTATTGTAGATGAATTCATATTAAAACACTCATAGTTTTACACCATTGCAAACTATCTAAATTGAATATGTTTCATTTATTTAATTTGTTTTGGTAAAATAATTATATCACTTAAATATATGTATTTTTCACAAATATTTAACTAAATTATATTTATAGTAAGTATTTAAATATATGGATTTTTCTTAAATGCTATTCTACATAAATTCTATTTTTAATAACTTATATATAAATTAGTGAACTAAAAAAATTAAAACAAATAAAACCAAAAACAAACAGTTCCTTTTTATGTAAAATACCAAACAAAATAAAAAAACAATTTTGAATAAAAAAAACTCAACTAAATAATTTAAAAAAACATTTCATTTTTAAATAAAACCAAACAAAATAAAAAAAATTAAATAAACAAAAAACAAAAACCTCAATTAAATAATAAAAAATGGTTCATTTTTAAATAAAAAACCAAACAACATAAAAAAAGAATTTTAAATAAATAAAAACAAAAATTCAAATTAGTAAATAAAAAAAACAAGAAAACAGTTCATTCTTAAATAAATAAATAACAAAAAAAACAAGAAAGTAGTTCATCCTTCATTTTGTTGATGTCTTGCATATTTTCTTTTTCTTTTGACTTTATTTTTAAAAAATGATCTAGTTCAGTTTTTTTGCCTGATTTGCATACTTGACCTGGGATAACAAAAATTGAGTGAAGTTATTTAATTGTAAATTTTTTTTATTTAATTTACCTTTTTTAAGATTTAAACTTCTTCTAAAAATATTTTTTTAACTGTAAAAACAATGTCAACTAATTTTGGTTGGAATTGAAGGAAATAAATAAATTATACTTTTGGTAATTTTTTGAATTGATACTTGACAATTTGATTAATTTCATATTAAATTATTTCTAAAATTTAATTTCAAATATATTTGTATTATGATATTTTTTAACTTTAATTATTTTCAAAAGTATATCAAGTCATTAAGCTACATAAATTTTGTTTTTAATTTTATCATGGTTAATTCTATTTAAATTAAATTAGTTCCAAAAATAACTTGTTCATTAAATATTTTTCATGAATAAATGTTATAATAAATTAAACTTTGTTGAAATAAATAAATAAATATTACTTTTGTGATTAAATTTCAATCAAATATTTACGGAGCGATATGTTTTTATCAAAATGATAAAATCTTATATAATTTTTATTTGCAAGGTCTAAATTTTAGTATAGTAAAAAATGTTATTAAATAAGTTTTATAATTATTTTATAATAATCTTTATAAAGGATATACTAATTTGTCATATTTTTGTGGAA
>PYAF01003302.1:7275-29749 GCA_007407185.1 Glycine tomentella
CATATAAAAGAAAGTGGTGGGGACCAAAGTGAAAAAAAGTTCACGGATAGCATTTCAAAAACAGCCAATATCCTTTTCACTCATTGTTCCACTTAAAACCAAAGTAGAAACAAGAAAGACTACACTTGGAAGCTCAACGTGAAAGCACAAGGAGGGATTGGGACCACTTGCTGAAATTCAAACTCAAAGAAGTAAGTAAAGGGAGTAATTTAATAGACATGGATTAGATGATTGATAGGTTAATTTAACACCTATTTATTTAAATTTAAAGCTATGTTATTCCTTATTTTATGAAACTTTAAGTTTGGCATATCAAGTGTTTGATTAAAATTCTCAATGAAATAGAATAAGTATATGGACTTAACCTTAAACATCCTAAATAAAATTTAACTTCACTTAATGAAGTGGCTGTCCAAAATAATTAATTCTACTTTGTGGCCATAGAATTCCTTGGCTGTATTTTAAACTTAAATGATTGCTGTATGTTACTTTATTTTGTTGTGTGTATTGCTGTAATTAAAGATTGCTGTAGGTCAATTTATTTGGTTGCTGTATGTTAATTTATTATGTTGCTGTAAATTAATTCTGTAACTTAATATTGCTGTATATTATTATGTTGTTGTAAAATATTGTTGCTGTATGATATTTTATTGCTGTATGTAACTAAAGGATGCTGTAGGTTGTTACTGTATTTTAATATGTTACTATAGATTGTTGTAATTGTAATTAAGGATTGCTGTATTAATTTATTTAGTTGCTGAAAATTGATTAAATGCTGTTGTTATATTTAATTAAGCTGTATGTTGCTGATTGCTGTATGTATTTTAATGTTGCTGTATGCTGTTTTATTTATGTTGCTGTATGGTATTTTAACATTCACTTAATGTGAGCTATGATTAAAGATTCTTATATTCTTAAGATTATTTTCTTAAGAAATTTTGGGCACTGATATTTATGAGATTGATGAATGCTTAAAATGCCCTAGTGCCAAGTTATGAGACTTTGAAAAAGTGAATTAATAATAAGAGGAATTTAAAAATAAAACCAACCTATGCATCATCTGTATTTGACCCCTCAGAGTGGAGGGAGGTTCCGCTAGAGTGGGTGGAACTATTTGATTATACCCCTCAGAGTGGAGGGAGGTTTCACTAGAGTGGGTGAAACTATTTGAATTATGGTACCCTGTGGTGATAATCTGAGATCTCAGTCATGCATCATTTAACAAAGAAATCATGTATTATTTATCATGTATCTATTTTATAAATATTGTTTGAATTTACTACGTATATGCTGTTTACTTTAACTCTATTATGTAATGTTATGTTATTCAATGTCTAATCATGTTTATTAAATACTTACCCGAGTTGTGTCTGCGGTTTGACACCTATGATGACCCCAATTAATTTGGGCGAGCAGAGGAACAGTCAATAGCTGAGACATGGAGAGCTTAATGATTTGTATGCTGTGTTTTGGCTTGATGTATGGGTCGTTTGTTGTTGCTGCATTTGGAGTTATGTATCTCGCATGATACTATTTTGTTCATGGTCTGTATTTTTATTTTGGATGACTGTATACGGACTGTTATATTTACGTATGCTTAAATTACTTAGACTGTGGTTTATGTTAAATTATTTCAATATAGCAAATCGACTAGAATAGTATTTTACGTAACTAAATTCTGTAGAAAAATTTTTCGTAACATAAAAGCGTAAACGATTAAATATGAAGCAACATAATAATGTAAAATAAGGAAATAAAATGAAGTCGTTATAATGTTCCTTATCTTTAGGAACTTGAGAATAAGATCAAGCTTATGGTAGTACTATGGTTGTGGTAGATTGAGAGATTATGATAATACCCCAAACACTTGAGTGATGAACGAATGTTATATCTTGGTGAGGGGTATTCAAGTTAGACTTTCACATTTGATGGAATTGAAAAGTATTGTTGAAAGTTTGAGGTGGAAATCAGACATGCTTAGCATAGTAATTCTGAGATTGTTTATGCAGTGTTGTACTTAATTGTTAAAATAGGGCAATTTCCTCTGGAGATTCACACGATTAGCGTGAGAAGTGGCGCCATTCGCGCCAGAAACCTAAATTACAAAATTTTTGTCTGCAATCCTACGCGATCAGTGCCAGATACAGGCGAGTAGCGCCAGCGATACAGATTTTCAGGCTTTTATTTCGTATTGTACAACACTGGAGATATGCTGTGATAAATTTGGTGCCTCAAACCTCGTGGATACGATACTCTACTTATCATTTTATTACCTAGAAAGATCGGTACACTTGTCGAGTATGCAACAATGTCCTCCTTCATGGCAGCTCTCCATCGTTCAATTTCAATAGATTCAACATAACTTGTAGGCTCAAATGTATTAGAATAATCAGTTTTTATCCTAAATTCAATAAATTTTCAAGAATCAAAATGATGAGATTGTACAAATAACACATAAGGTTCATCAGTTTAATGAGTGAACCCTCGAAATTTTTCATCTTCATTATCTGAAGGTATTTTTCTTTGTTTCTTCATTTTCTTTTTTTTCGCTAATTTTGTATTCTAACCTTTTAGAAGAGAGAGATGATTCTGTGAGGATTGATTGTGTTGGGTTTCAGAGAGATTTCCAAGGGCTTAAGGATGAGTTATTTTCATAGTGCTATTAATATTGGTATTACACTATTACTGCAGTTGAAATTATTTTGTTTATTTTATAAGAGAAGAAGAATGATTCTAACTTATAATGGGCTTCTGCCAACACCATCTTCAGACCTGGACAGGCAAATAGAGCAGTTGAAGAGGTGTGAGCCTCTTAAGGAGTCTGAAGTGAAGGCATTTTGCGTCAGAGCCACGGAAATCCTTGTCGAAGAGAGGAACGTTCAAAGGGGTTGACGCCCTTGTCATCGTTCATCACTCTTTTCCCTTTTTTCTCTTTTTGGGTTTCGATTTACTTTTGATTTCAGCTTATATACTCAACAAAACAACCTCGTTGGATTTTAGTTCAATACAATTAGTTAGTTGATAACTACTTTACTTGGGACTTCAATCTATATAGGGCTTGTTATAAATGTCATATATAGTGATGAGAGAAAGGTTAAGTGTCATTCTTTCATGGGGATTCAGTGTTTTTTTGTGTCTCTTTATTTTGACCTATTTACAAAAAAATCGTTGTTTTGTGCTTTGTTCTATTCAGAGTGTCATGGGGACACATAAAAAATTTTGTTTTCTATTACTGTGTGTCGCAACCAATCTGGTCATGACGAGACAACGATGAAAAGGAAAATAAAAAGAAAGAAAGAGGCTTCCTAAAAAGGAAAACTTGAGGGAGTCGCCACCAACGTTTATTTAAGGAAAACGTCAGAAAAATCAAAAGATAAGGCATCATCTACGATTTAAGAGAAAAGGAGTTCGGGAGTCATTTACGCGCAGGGAAGGTGTTAGCACCCCACGCGTCCGTCATGAAGACGAGAGCCTTTAATCGAGTGTGCTAAAAATAAAATGACTTTTTAATTATTTGTTTTTCCTTAAGAACATGACTTATGTTTGTTTTATTTTTGTTTATTTAGAAAAATAAATCAAATTTTTATTTTTTAGAAAAGAGAAGATTTTATATTATTTTTTTTAGTTTTTTAGGTCGACAAGGGGTTTGTGTTCGCTCCTACGTATCCCTAAGTGTAATGAGCAAATCAAACTTACGTAGTTATTTTTTAAAAACAACTTGTGCGTTGAATTGATTTCATCTTTTTTTGAAAGATTTGTTTCAATTGCGTGAAAAAGAGTTGTTAAGGTGTTGGACCTTGAAACAACGTTGAATTTGAAGAAAAAGCGGGGAGAATCGCTTAAGGCATTGGACCTTGAAGCAATCTCGTGTAATATGTAGATTTTCTTGAGAAAAAGGAGAATTGAGTGATCCTTTATTTGAGTATTTTTAGCTTTTCTTAGAAAAGATTTTGAATTTGCGGTAAACTCTACGAAATCAATCAAGCCGGAGACCCAGAATGATATTCACAAAATCTATCCATGTGTTATTGAAACACTACCAAGCAATTTGGAGACCCAACATGGAGTGCACGAAACATAAGTGCGTACTAAAAATACTAATGAATAACTGACATGACATTACATAATCAAATAAATCAAAATGGAAATAGAAAGGGATAAAATAGAAGTGGAAAGTACACTTAGTAATTAGGGGTGCATATAGGAAGAAAAGGGTGCAATCAGCAAAACTTATTTAATTACAAAATGGGCTAGACCCAACAGATTAGGGGTGCATTTATCAATATGGGGGTGTGAATAGCATTATATGTTTTATTTCAAAGTGGGTTTGGCCCAACACTTAAGGATGTGTAGTTATTAAAATGGGGGTGTAAATAGCTTTGCATGTTTTGTTTCCAAGTGGGTCAAGCCCAACAGCTAAGATGGTGCAGTTATGAAAATGGAGGTGTAAAAAACATTATGTTTTGGTTTTAGAGTGGGCCAAGCCTAATTGGTAAAGGGGATGTAGTTATTAAACTTGGGCGTCCAAAAAGTAATGTTTCATTTTTTTTAGGGTTGGAACTGGGTTAGGGCGACCTGGCCCAACTCGTATTTTGCTGCTAGCGCACGTGGTGGCCACCGCGGTGAGGCCGACATGTGGTGATGGTTCAGTGGTGCGGTGGTGGGGCGGTGGTGGCGCGATGGCTACGCGGTGGTTCACAGCGGTGGTTTGGGGAAGATTAAAGGGCTTTAATGCAAGAGGTGGTGCTGGTGTGCGATGGTTCTTGGTGGTGCGCGGTGGCAGTGGCTGCGGTGGTGGCCGGAACTGGCACGGTGGTGGTTAAAAACGAAAAAGAAGGAGGAGAAGAGATGGAAGGGGAAGAAAGAAAGGAGAGAAGAAAAGAGAGGAAGTTGAGAGAATGGAGGTTACCTGAGAGACCCCTCCTCCTCCTCTGGTCCCGTTGTCAAATGGCGCCACCGGATTGGTCCTTCCTTGCACTATGGGATTCGTGCCCTCTCTTATCATTAATGCTCCAGCTTTCCCCTTATATGGGTGTTGTAGGTATTTTTGTGTTGACTTAATGGGTTTTTTTTTTCTCTTTTTATTTTTGCTTCTCTTTTTATTTATATTTTTTTTATTTTGTTCTCTTTTTATTTCTTTTTTCTTCTTTTTTTTAATTGCTATATTTTTTATTTTTTATTTGTTATCTTTTTCTTTTCTTTCTTTTTTTACTATTTTTTTCATTTTTTTATTTATGTTTTTTCTTCTTTTTTTTTCTTATTTTTTTTTCATTTTCTTTATTTTCTCTCTTTTTTTATCATCATTTTTTTTACTCGGACAGAATTAGTGCTACCCCTCTTTACTTATCTTTTATTGAAAATAAAATATAAGTAAAGATAAAGACACTAATTTTGTCTGGATGATCGTTTGAAAGATCACACCATGAGAATGAAGAAACAAGATCTATGTATCAACAGAATGAAGAACTTTGAGTTCAACGTGACAAGACACGGAAATGAATCTAGTGAAACAAAATGCAAAGGACATTGAGTCCTATGAAATGTAAAAGTTGGGGATGCTGAGTCCTATGAAAATGTAAAAGCTGGGGACATTGAGTCTTATGAAAATGTAAAAGTTGAGGACGCTGAGTCCTATGAAATGTAAAAGACTGAGGACCTTGAGTCCTTTGAAATGTAAAAGACTAGGGACATCGAGTCCTATGAAATGTCAAAGACTAAGGACATTGAGTCCTATGAAATGTAAAAGCTGAGGACATTGAGTCCTATGAAAAGTAAAAGCTGAGGACGCTGAGTCCTATGAAATGTAAAAGCTGAGGACGCTGAGTCCTATGAAATGTAAAAGACTGAGGATGCTGAGTCCTATGAAATGTAAAAAGCTGAGGACGTTGAGTCCTATGAAATGTAAAAGCCTGAGGACGTTGAGTCATATGAAATGTAAAAGCTCAGGAGGCTGAGTCTTATGAAATGTAAAAGACTAAGGATGTTGAGTCCTATGAAATGTAAAACGCTGAGGACATTGAGTCCTATGAAATGTAAAATGTTGAGGACGTTGGGGTCCTATGAAATCTAAAAGACTGAGGACCCTTGAGTCTTATGAAATGTAAAAAGCTGAGGACGTTGAGTCCTATGAAATGTAAAAGCCTAAGGACGTTGAGTCGTATGAAATGTAAAAGTTGAGGAGGCTGAGTCTTATGAAATGTAAAAGACTGAGGATGTTGAGTCCTATGAATTGTAAAAGGCTGAGGACATTGAGTCCTATGAAATGTAAAAAGTTGAGGACGTTGAGTCTTATGAAATGTAAAAGACTGAGGACGTTGAGTCCTATGAAATGTAAAAGACTGAGGACGCTAGGTCCTATGAAAATTGCCAATAGGTAGCGGTACCTAGTGTAACACCCTAATATTTTAATAATTATATTTGTGAATCATTCTTGTGAAATTATTGATGTGAATGTTAAATTAGGTAAATGTTATATTCGAATAATCTATATTTTATATGAAATATTAATTAGGGGTATTACAAAAATAGTTTAGGCGTGATGACCATACTACCCTTCCCTTAAATAAGAAATGACAGATATGTCCTTAAGGTAAAAAAGACGATAACGCCCTTGGATATTTTTAAAAATTACAAAAATGTCCCTAGATATTTTAGTAAGATATTTTATGATGGAAATTATATAAATGCCCTTGGATATTTCTGAGAAGACAAGAATACCCTTAGATATTTTGGCTAGATATTTTAGGAGGGGAAATGACAAAAACGCCCCTAGGATGAACGATGAAATTACCATAATACCCTTCAGGCCAAAAATGACCAGATATCTTTAGAGATTTTGTGAGAACTTGATGAAATTACAGAATACTCTTAGATAGCAGATTATTAAGATATTTTTGTGACAAAAAGCCTTAGAATAGAATTTCTATAAATTTTATAAGATGACAACTCTGAAATTATATTCAGGAAGATTGAGGTGGCAGAAAAATATGGATAAATGAGAAATAGAATCTGTGAAATTTTTTATCAATTATAGGATGTCCAGATTTATCCAATAAAATGGTTTAGTAATTTAAATGGTCAGAAGAAGAATAGACCAAATTAGAATTAGGATAATGACAATCTTGTACTTAAGGTCTGTATAGCACTCTGTAGAGATTGGTCATGAGTTCTTTGTAATGTAACTAAAGATAATTTTTGGAGATCTCTAGAATTCTATTATTTCATATTATTTAGGTGAAAGAATTCAAATTAAAATTAACTTTCTTACAAAGAATTACCATGTGAAAAACCTTAGTTGGAATTAGATTTTTCTTAAGCATCCAATGGCATAAAAAGAAGAAAAACTTATGTTCCCACTCCTAGGTATGAAGAGCACGTGTAGAACCATGAAGAAAGGAGGGGAACCTTCAAGATAAGCCACTTGTAAAGGCAAGCCATGTGATGAATATAAGTGTTAGTACACTTGTATGGCATGGATGCAAAGAAAGCAAAAAATCTTATCTTGTCTCTTTTGATAGAACACGTGGACATTTCTAGACATTATTTCAACAATCCCAACGGTCAAAAGTTACATATGTGGGATAGTCATGTACCTTTAAAATTTTAAAGAAATCCAACGGTTAACGAATCCAGAATTGAAATTTTATTAAAACGGGTTTTGGGATAAACTCAAGAATGGAAGGAAAACATAAAAATCTTCCTTGGCAAGCTATTCCACGAAAATACAAGAACGAAGGAGAATTATTGAGAACCTTCAAGAGCTTGGACACTTGGATGGTGGAGAATAAAGAGCCTTCATGATTTGGCCACTTGGAAAGTAAGGTATAGATGGCTTAGGAGATTTTTTTAGTTTCAACCACTATATAAAGGGAGGGGGACCTAAAACTCAAGTCATTCTCCAAGCTACTCTTCCACCTAGTTCACGTGAAACCCCTCTTCCATATCCCTCCCATCCTTTAATTTCCAAGCCTAAATAAAGTTAGAAAATAAACCCCACCATAGTGAAGCAACACGCGAAAGTTAGGAGAAGATAGGGAAAAGTTTGGCAAGCTTTTAGGAAGAAACAAGGTATGTATAGGGGGAGTTTATGCTAAATATAGTTTAAGTGCTACTTTGTTTAAGTGTTGTTTTGTGTGAATAAGTGTTTGAATATTCATGTGTTGTTGAGGGTTTCCATGAAGTTCATATGTTGCTGAGAGTTTCTATGAATTTCTTTAAGTTCCATGTGTTGCTGAGTGTTTCTATAAATCTCCATGAAGTTCATGTGTTGTTGAGTAATATGTTGAGTTTCTGAGTAAAATAAATATAAGTTAATGAAAAGAGATATGAAATAAGTGAATCAGTTTCATATGTTTATAAGAGTTACCTCAGAGAGGAGGTATAAGAGTTGCCTCAAGAGGAGGTGTGTCAGATAGTTGCAGGAACTGAGTTCGAGCGTTCAGATAAGAAAGGTCTGAGCTGGGGGGTACTTGGCAGTGGGGAACTCACACCACCCATGATGATCATATGAGTGTGGGTGAAATCCTGTTGCAACACTGCGGGACCCTAACTGATCATTTCAGTTCTGTGCCACAGAGATGGGGCTATCTTGACTGTTGGTACCAATTAATAAGAGTCTAAAAAGAAGCATGCATTTTTTAAAAGATGTTGTCATATGTTTTATTTGCTTAAATTATATTTATCATAAACTTACCCTATATTTTTGTGTCTGTGGCTGACACCTACTATGACCCCAATTTGATTTGGGTGAGTAGATGAACAGTGGAGAAGGATTGGCAGATTGTTCTGATGAAAGGATATATTGAAGATGTCTGATTGAAGATGTCTTGTATGATGAAATATTTGAGCCATTTGTAATATGAATTAGAACAAATATCGAACTGTATTGTACTTTATATTATACTAAACCTTTTAAATATTAATTAGTGATGAAATTTATTTGAAATTAGCCATTAGTAAACTTTAGTTTGCTATTTTATCTATAAAAGGAAAAGTATTTTTCAGTAAAAATCAATACAACCTAAAAAGGGAATTTGAGGCGTTACACCCAGAGGCTCAAACCTGTAAGAAAGCGAGATGTTGACTCTCTAAGGACGCTGAGTCGTATGAAATGTAAAAGTTAAGCAGGCTGAGTCCTATGAAATGTAAAAGACTAGGGATGTTGAGTCTTATGAAATGTTTAAGATTGAGGACATTGCGTCCTATGAAATGTAAAAAGCTAAGGATGTTGAGTCCTATGAAATGTAAAAGACTGAGGACGTTGAGTCCTATGAAATGTAAAAGACTGAGGACGTTGAGTCCTATGAGATGTAAAAAACTGAGCTTGGAACTGTGGTACAAGCGCCTCGGCCACATGAGCGAGAAAGGAATCCAGATTTTGGAGAAGAAACAACTACTGACCGGGTTGAAGGGTCAAGTGCTGGAGAGTTGCATGCACTGCCTAGCTGGAAAGCAGCATCGGGTTTCTTTTGTGAAACCGGATCAACCCAGACGATGCAAGAACATTCTTGATCTCGTCCATACTGATGTTTGCTCCATGGGCAAGAAGTCACTCGGTGGAGCTCAGTATTTTGTTTCTTTTATTGATGACCACTCCCGTAAGGTGTGGGTTTATCTTCTGAAGACAAAAGACCAGGTACTCCAATTTTTCAAAGAATTCCACGCTATGGTGGAAAGGGAGACTGGCATGAAGCTGAAGGTGGTCAGATCTGATAACGGTGGTGAGTATCATAGTCCCTTTGAAGCTTACTGTAGAGAAGCCGGGATCCGAGTTGAGAAGACGCCCCCAAAGACTCCTCAGCTGAATGGACTTGCTGAGAGGATGAATCGGACTATTGAGGAGAAGGTCCGAAGTATGCTATCGAATGTCGGACTAGCGAAAGCATATTGGGGAGAGGCAGTGAGAACAGCGGTTGATTTGATAAATCTCTCACCATCACGACCGCTGGATGGAGAGATTCCAGAGGAAGTCTGGTCAGGTCGGAGAGCGACCTATGATCACCTGGGGGTGTTTGGATGCCGAGCCTTCATGCATGTCCCTAAAGATGAAAGGGCGAACCTGGATGCGAAGACGAAGGAGTGCATATACCTCGTATCGCCAAAAACCGAGTTTGGTTTCAGACTGTGGGATCCAATCAACAAGAAGATTGTGAGAAGCCAAGATGTAGTCTTCCATGAGGATGAGAACATTCATGACATCTCGAAGCCCCATGTCCGAGTTACTGTCTGAAGAGAAGAACCCGTCCCTCGTGAAAGTGCTGAAGCAGGGGGAGAAACCAGTGAAGAAATCGCTGAAGGCGATATTGAAGATGATGACCAGCAAGAAGTTAATGATGCCGGGATCCGAGTTGAGAATGAAGAATCGGGTTCTGAAGCGGCTGATGAAGAACAGCCGAGATACCCCACTAGAGAAAGAAGACCTTCTACAAGGTACCCTGATGATGAATACACCATCATTGCTGAAGATGGTGAGCCTCAGAGTTATGATGAGGTCATGATGAGCTCAGAGAAAGGAGAATGGGAGAAGGTCATGCAGGATGAGATGAAATCCCTGCATGAGAATCAGACCTATGAGCTGACCGAGCTACCCAAAGGGAGACGAGTTCTGAAGAACAAGTGGGTGTATAAGATCAAGCAGGAAGAGAACGGGCAGAAGCCGAGATACAAAGCCCGGATTGTAGTGAAAGGATGCAATCAAAAGAAAGGATTTGATTTTGAAGAAATCTTCTCTCCTGTTGTGAAGATGACCTCGATCCTAACTGTATTAGCCATGGCAGCTACAATGGATCTTGAGGTAGAACAGATGGATGTGAAGACCACATTCCTTCACGGTGATTTGAGGAGGAGATATATATGGAGCAACCTGAAGGGTTCCGAGCTCCAGGATGCGATGGCATGGTATGCCGATTGAAGAAGAGTCTCTATGGCTTGAAGCAAGCACCTCGGTAGTGGTATAGGAAGTTTGATTCCTTCATGACATAACATAAGTTCATGAAGACGGAGGCCGACCATTGTGTATTTGTGAAGAGGTATGAGAACGGAGACTTTCTGATCCTTCTGTTATATGTTGACGACATGCTGATTGTAGGGCAAAGCAAAGAGAAGATTACCGCCTTGAAGAAGGCATTGAGCTCATCCTTAGCTATGAAGGACCTCGGCCCTGCAAGACAGATTCTCAGAATGAAGATCATCCGGGATAGAACGAAGAAACTACTGTGGCTAAGTCAAGAGAAGTATGTTGAGAAGATCTTGAAGAGATTCAGCATGGACAAAGCCAAGACAGTTAGCACCCCCTTAGCTGGGCACATGAAGCTGAGTAAAAGGCAGTGTCCGAGATTTGATGAAGATAGAGAAGAGATGCTGAAGGTCCTATACCAATCCACCGTCGGAAGTTTGATGTATGCAATGATTTGCACAAGACCCGAGTTGGCGTTTATAGTTGGAATAGTGAGTCGGTTTCTTTCAGACCCTGGCAGAGAGCACTGGGAAGCAGTGAAATGGATCTTCAGGTACTTGAAAGGTACATCCAATTTTTGCCTCCGATTTGGAGAAGGTGAAGCCGAGCTGTAAGGCTACTCAGATGCCGATTTAGGAGGAGATTCTGACTCGAGGAAGTCGACGACTGGATATTTGATGAGATTTGCTGGAGGAGCAATCTCTTGGCAATCAAAGTTGGAGAAGTTTATGGCACTTTCAACGACCGAGGCCGAGTACATTGCCGTGACTGAGGCAAGCAAGGAGATGCTGTGGATGAAGTTTCTCATGGAACTCGGCCATGAACAAGAAAAGTACGAGCTGATGTGTGATAACCAGAGCGCAATTCATCTTGCGAAGAACTCGACCTATCACTCCCGCACCAAACATATTGATGTGAGATATCACTGGATCCGGAATGTGGTGGAAGCTGGACAGCTCGTACTTGGCAAAGTGCACACCGATTTGAGCTGGTCCGATATGATGACCATGCCGATACCAACATGGAAATTTGAAGATTGCTGTGAAGGAGCCGGGCTGATGAATTCGGCACATTGAAGCAGAGAAAGAAGGCCGAGATGTTGAAGTTTGAAAACCCTGGTCTCACTGAAAAACGGAAGGGGGAGATTTGTTGGATAATTTCCATTTTTAGTTGATAGATATCTTATCTTTATAAGATATTTATTTGATAAGATATATTTGATGACTTAGGTCCAGCCCATTGTAAACCTAATTCATCATATAAATAGATGAGTAAGGGTGGAGGCAATACACACAAAAATTTGAGAGCCTCAAGTGACAGTCTTGAGTGTCATATTTGAGCAAGTCCTTGTGCTTGCATATTTGAGAGCTTAAAGTGAAACACTATGAGCGTTTGAGTGACCACCATTGTTGGAGAGGTTGGGTGTACCACCACCATTGGTGTGTTTTTGATTCATTGTAACCCATATTTGTTATAGTGGATTTTGATACTGGACTAGGTCCCGTGAGTTTTTCTTTTCTCACATTGAGGAAGGTTTTCTCACGTAAAAGAAACTCTGCACTACTAAAAAAATCGCTTTCTACATCGGTTATTTTGGACATTCAACATCGGTTTTTAACCGATGTTGAAACCAACGACGTTGAAAGTATCAATGTTAACATCGGTTTTTGAAAATCGATGTTAACATAACTACACAACATCGGTTTTCTGCAAAAACCGATGTCGAAAAATAAGAAATTAAAGAAAAAAAATGTAAACTATGTAAATTCAACATCGATTTTTCGTAAAAACCGATGTTAAATTTTCATAACAACATCGGTTTTTATAAAAACCGATGTTATTCTTAATAAATGATGTAAATTCAACATCGGTTTTTCATGAAAACCGATGTTGTTGTTAATAAATTTACATGAAAAAACTGATGTTATATATTCGCTTTTTACATCGTTTATTAAATAATCGATTTAGAATGTCATTTTTTTTTTAAAAAAAAATGACATATTCTCTCTATTACTCCCAACCCGATACTTTAACCCCATAATCCCAATGTATACAACTTGAATATCTGTGGAAGATGAGAACATAAACACACACAAGTATAAATATAACTTCATAGGGAAAAAAATGTAATAATAACATTGTAATTTCCAAATCTTATCAAATCCATTATTATCAAGATTAACAACACAAACTTGGGCTCAATACTACAATAGACTGAGAATAAAACATCAATTTATAATATCTACAATAGTTTATAATCTCTACAATAGTTTGGATTCACAGTAAGTTTAAAACATTAAATCAGGCACCGCCCCATAAAAGTGATTATGAGAAAGTGAAAGGGTTCTCAAATTCTCCACATTACCAAGCGATTTTGGTAGAGATCCATTGAACTTGTTATTCTTCAAACTTAACACAGTTAAGGCTTGAAGTGAATCAAGCCAACGAGGAAACGTGCCAGCAATATCCAAGATAGATTTCAAGTCGCTTCACAAAACGAGTCTGGTGATATATGTCATATGGTCTATGAGCACCTAGGAAGAAATGCACCATAAGATATAAGAAAACTTTAAGTGCTAAACCAATAAAAAATGAACAGAGGACCCAAATTAGAGGATAACTATTAATTTTAAACCAAAATATTAAAAATATTTTTTTTCATTTTAAATCCAAGGATAACTATTAATTTTAAAGCATATGCAGCTGGCTTGCTGTGATCTATGCTACAACCTTTATAGGATTTAGCTAAGTATAAGATACAGAGATAAAGGATAATTCACTAAATTACACTTACAAGGCAAAAATTAAGAACATGAATCTGCCTCCCGAAAGTAGCTCTTCAAAAAGAAAATGAACTTGAACTAAGCATGTTAGATTTTTGACTCTCTGAGCATAAAATATAGTTATTTAAAAAAAGGCTCTTTTCATTTTCAACGAGGACTCAGAACCTGATTAGATAATTATTGTGTGTCAAAACTTAAAGTACATACATTGGTTAAAAATCAAGAGATTAAAAAAAATCATAAAAAAATTAAACTATTTTTTTAATACAAAAAAGTATTATTATTACACAACAATTATACAAGAAGATTTTATAAATTGTAATCAAGATGTGGGAATTTATCTTCATAAACATAAAATCATTTCATTTAACTAAAAGTACGTAACTAGCATGTGAAAGATAATGGTGATTAGTGTAAATGCTATCTACACTTATATATATATATATATATATATATACTCTTATGTAAATGCTATTTACCCACTTGGCTAGTGTATGTGTATAATATTCTAATTCTAAAGACATGCAAGCAATATGTAATGTATTAATTATTATGGATATAAAGTTGAATGGATAAATGCATAATTTTATCGTCAATGGCCGAAAAGAAGAACCAAGGAATCTGATTTTTTAATTATTTATTAGCCAACCGAAGGTGGAAGCCGAAAAAGTTGATGTTATAAGTTCATAATTAATGATATGAATTGTGTAAGCACAAAGAGAAACAAAATCTCACCCGTCCAATTTCCTGCCACAGCGAGCGACTGAAAGGAAAAAAGACAAAGCGTGTAAAATGTAAATAAAATATTTTCACAACCCAAAAATGAACAGAAGGAAAGTCCATTTTTTTTTTCTTTTCCAAACTTCATATTATGGTACCTTAAAAAAGAAAGAAAAAAAACATATCCCCTTGAGATTCTCTTCCTGCACCTTTTTTTCAAGCACCAAAACATAAATCATGTTCCATCTTTGCACAAATCTATATATATATAAAACTCAAATAAATAAATAAAAATAGCACTCAGAAAACATAAAAAGAGAAATGAAAAATTGTTGGTGAGCATTCATGTAGATTTCACTCTCTCTTTTTCTTGTCTTGCTTATAAGAAAAATTGTTTGGGGTTTCAATAAGTTTTACATTGGTTGTCAAGGGCTTAATACAATCCTCCTTCTTTATTGGAACTTGGGGTTGGCTATAAGAGAAATTCTTAAGGAGAAGAGTACAGAGGGGGACAATGAGTCCTCTATCACAGCCAAAGCTCAACAAAAATAACAGATCTTATTTATTGGCCTAGTAGTAGTATAAGGTTGTACTCCTAAGAGAACTAGCTTGGCAAAATGAGAGAAAATTGAGCCAGATCCCAAGAGAACGATGTTTAAAACCATGCATAGTATAATGCTCAAACAGTCAAACCATGTTTAAAACATGGATGGTTCACTTAACCAATAACCAATTTTTCTATCTCTTACAAGTACCATATGCAAAACCATATTTTTCTCTTATAATTCAAATCTCCCAATCCCAAACCAACTTTAGCATTGCACCTTCGGAAGACACATATCTTTTCATTGTAATTCCTAAGAAAAGGTTCAACACAACACTTCCATTAACAAAATCTTCAAACACATGAACTGTACTGTCATCACAAACACCCTACATTCTTATCATGAACGACACTTTCCCACTTTCACTTCTCAATTCTGACCAACAACCCCGCCATTGATCATTAACAAGTACAACAAAACACAACATCACACAAACCACAAGCTTAAAACACAAAACAGTACCGAGATGGACATTAGCCGGCAAGCAGGAAGGAAGCCAGCGCTCCAATTCCTCCGCCCAAGAATACCGCAACACAGCCAGACAAACCACAAGTATAGACCCTTCCTCCACAAAACACCCTGCAATAACAATAGCCTAAAAATCCACAAAACAAAAAAAATCCACCTATCAAACAATCACATTTAAAACCACATTGACCCAATTCAACCAAGCACAAATCACCACAATGCAAAGAAGACCAAAGAATCAGCACCTGCAGCGTCTTCCCGAGGCCCATATCATCGGCAATAAGGCACCTTGCACCTCTTCTCAACGCGAAAGTCAGCCCATCATGCTGGAAAGGCAGCAACTTTTTAAAGAGCGTCCTCGGAAGCTTCCCGACCAGGCGGTCCACCTCGTCATTGGGCAGGTGCTCCGGCCCATCGCCCAGCCGCGAACGATCACGAGAGGCACTCCACGATGTTGAACGTCGCCCAGGGGATCTCCTCCACCAGCAACACCTCCGCCGCCGCCGCGACCTTTAGCTGCTTCAGTATGACGGGGTACTCGGCCAGCTTGAACACGCACACCTTCTAGCCCTCACTAGTCTTCGTGTAATGCGAAGGCACCATTTAAGAAATTCACAATAAAAAATTGAAATTAGGGTAAAGACAATAAAAAATTGACATTAGGGCAGAGATCTAGCTCCTTCCTTAGTTGCACGTTCAGGCACACCTTGTTCTTCCTGATCGATTCCAGCACCTCCGCCGGCACCGCCTTCATATCGTCGTGCACCTCGTACTTCTCGAAGTAAAACGGCGCGTGCATCGCTTCCATCCCCTGCTCCACCGCGTCGGTTACCAGCGGCCCGATTCCGTCGCTGGGGATCAACGCCACACCTCGCGGGGTGCCGTCGTCGGGATAGGGCATGTACTTGACGGAGCGGGAAGGGTTGAGGAACGGAGCATCTTAGAGGAAAAAGGGCCAAGAAAGTGAGAGGGTGGGAGAGTGAGAGACACTGAGAGAGTTAGAGTGAGCAATTGAAAAAGGGTTTTTGAGTTTATAAAAAAAATTCAACTTCCACAACATCGGTTTTCGAAAGAAAACGATGTTACTATAAGAAATTCTACATCGGTTTTTAGAAAACCGAGGTTACTAATGTTGAATTTCTTATGGCTACATCGGTTTTAGAAATAACCGATGTTGACTGTCTTTCAGTAACATCGGTTTTTCAAAAAACCGATGTTAACAACATCACTTTATTTACAAAAATGCCACCGCGTTTTCGTTAACATCGGTTTTCTATATAACCGATGTTAAATTGACGATGTTAAAAAGCTTTTTTCTAGTAGTGCTGATAGTCTCTCTCGCTCCCCTTTTGATTTTATTCCGCTTCCGCAATTTGATATTTGAGGGTCCGAGACACCCAACAGATGTGGAATTGAAGATGATGTCTCCTTAATGAGGGGTAGAAGGAGACTAATAAAGGCATGGTGAGACACTCTTTATAAGGATTTAGCATACATGGGGATTCATGAATTGTATCCTACCTTGAGTGACATTGAGTCTTGATTATTGTTGCAGTTGTTCAATTACCTTGGATCAATTTAACCCTGTTAAGTTTTTTCAATATGATCCATTTGGGAATAGTAGTAATTTGAACTTTTAGTTGTCATTATCAAGTTTTATCATTAGAGTTCACTAATTTTATTTTAGAATATCTTGCTTCACAATGATTTTCGTACTCATCAATTCAATTTATTTGGGATATCTTTGGGTTAGTGCGCTTGCTTTTGAGACTGAAGGCTTGGTATGAAATTTTTGTAAGCCTTTTGTATTCTTTTGATTCATGTAAATTGTTAACGAACCTGCTGACTCTCCTCCTTTGGAGACATAGATGTCAGGTCATATTGAAGCTCTTGCCTGATTTCTTGGTTTCATACATGGCTTTACTTTGGTTCGGGTAGATTATTGTTTGGATAGATGCCCCTCATCACAATAAATCTTCAAGTCATCAAGAAAACCATGATTGATCTCCTTTTGTATCACTGATTTATGTTCATTCTTAAAGATAATGGCACATGCTGATTGTTCTCCTTTTATTAATGCAGTGCTCATGTCTGGGGTGTTTTTATTGAAAGGGAACATTCATTGTGCCATGATCCTATTGCCTTTGTCTTATTTGGGCATAATGGTCGGGTTTGGGACTGCTGTATTTCTAATAATGTAAGCCATTCAGTTCTGTTTGTTTTTTTTTTATTTCTCAAGTTATGTCTCTTTGGTTGACAGGTCATTACACACGAAGAGACCACTTAAAATTGATTGCAGTGATGGACATGATGTCCTCCTATCGAGGAATACGCACTTTTTTCTCTCTTTTGTTTTGTCATGCATATATATATAATATGTGCTTTTGATGGTACTTGGTTCAAATAAAGCCAAGTAAGATACCAAACTCTAGCATAAGAACAACTATTGGTGAATAATTATTAATTATTATAATGTGTCAGTTAGTGGATATATATATATATATATATATTGGTTGAGGATAGCTTGTGGTATCTCCTGATTTTGCTAGTTTACTATTTGTTTTTCAATCTTCATCTGGAGTTAGGTCACCTTTATAAGTTTCTTTTTGTATATTTATGATATATTGATTTTTATCTTAAATATTTTACATATAAAATTATAGACAAATTATATATTTAGTTTATCATTTTATATGTTAAAATAAAGTCAAATGTTGCTCAAAAAAAGACAATTGCACCAAAATAAATTTAAAAAGTTGAATGAACTTTGTTTAAATCTTACAAAGTTTGAAGTATTCTTTATACCCCGTTTAGAAAAAAATTGACTTACCAAAAAGAAAAGTTAATTAGTTGTCTGTTGTTACGGTGAACTATTTTACCGTTAAGAAAATGTTGCTTTAGATTAACTTTTTCAAATGACGTCTTTTTATTTTGCCTTCCTTGTGCTTTATTTTTTTATATATAAAATCCAGGTGGTAGCTGGTGGAGGTGCTGTTGAAGCTGCATTGTCAGTTTATTTGGAGTACCTTACTACAACTTTAGGATCTCGGGAGCAGTTGGTTATAGCAGAATTTGATGAGTCTCTGTTAATCATACCAAAGGTAAGTTACAAGCTAAATTAATGGCTTAAGGTTGGGTCCTCTGCTTATTTTACAATTAACTGAAAATGTATATATATTGGTGTCACTTAAGTGGTGCAGGTGCTTTCTGTTAATGCTTTCTGTTATTTCAAGAGATATGTTGTATTCAGAATATATATATATATATATATATATATATTATAAATTCAACATATTCTTTGACCGATTAATATATTTACATTACTTTTTTTCTATCTCATTTTCTCACTGTCATATGCATGGACACAGCCTCCCTATTATTATATGAATGAAATCATTGTGAGGCAAGCAGACAACATGGAATTAGGCTCCTTCTTAGCATATTTTTTATTTTATTTTTAACACAGTCATTCGAAGACGGTTGTAAGGCATAACCGTCTTAGAATAGTCACATTCTAAGACAGTTTTACCTTAGAACCATCTTAGAATGAGTGATTTTTATTTTTTTTAGTTTTTTTCAACACCTTCTAAGACGGTTTTAAGGTATAACCGTCTTAGAATGTGATCATTCTAAGGCGATTTTACCTTAGAATCGTCTTAGAACGAGTGATTTTTTTTTTCATTTTTTATTTTTTCAACACCTTCGAAGACGGTTGTAAGGTAAAATCGTCTTAGAATGTAATTCTAAGATGGTTATACCTTAGAACCGTCTTAGAATGAGTGATTTTTATTTTTTTATTTTTTTCAACACCTTCTAAGACGGTTCTAAGGTAGAACCGTCTTAGAATGTGACCATTCTAAGACGGTTTTACCTTAGAACCGTTTTAGAATGTGTGATTCTTATATTTTTTTATTTCTTTCAACACCTTCTAAGACGGTTCTATGGGGAACCATCTTAGAATCGTTTGTTACAAAGACGGTTTTATAATCGTCTTTGAAAGTGTTACTTTTAAAGACGTTGGATACAAAGACGGTTCTTTAACCGTCTTTGTATGGGGTTTACAACCATCTTTGATTGCTACTTTTGTAGTAGTAATTATGATTGGAATTACAACTTGCAACCTAAAAGGGGTGGAACAAGGAATATGAAGAGATGGAAAAGCATATAAGAAAATAGAGGAACGAATAGCAACAGGAAAATGGAAATTATGCTTCATGGCATTTGACAGGTGTATGTTTAACCCTAGAATTCTCAAATAATGTGTTCTATCAAACACATTATTGTATTCTTTTTTAAGTTGAAAAAGGAAAAATCATAGTTATCATTTAGTTGTCTTATTATGTGAAGGTCACCATATGAGTGCCTTTTTATTTATTTATACTCAACATTTTTTCATATTCTTTCCCTGCTTCTGTAAAATAATTCTTATTATGTTCACAAAAAAAAAAGATTGCCATTTTGAGTGTTTTAATTTGATTATTATACCTTTTGAAGAGGGAAGAAAGAAGAATTTAGTCAATCAGAGTAATAACTGTTATGGTCTGTTGTATAGTAATGTTGTTGGAGCTGGCCTTTTAGACTTTAAAAAGGATAGATTAAAATCACTGCTCAGACAGAGTGTCATTGCTCTTTCATCCGAAGTTGATGAGGTACATTAAGCATCTTGAACCTGTTCCTGTTATTAGTCAATGTTGAAGTTGTCATTGACTCAAAGCCTTAACTACTTTCTTCATTAGTTATAGGAAATTTTATTCATGAAATTGGTAGTTTATTCATGAAATTAAAATTAAGTACTCAGTCACAGTGTTGTTATGAATATGTAATAAAGCAAGTAAACCAAATTAATTCATAAATGGAATTAGAAAATTTGCATTCTCCATTTGTTTGTCTTTACTCTCTTGGTTACTTGAATGATATGCAGGGATATCCTAGACTAAGGAATGGTCAAGGTATCCTGGGTAATGGTATCATGACACTTTTCTTGTTCATTTTGCCTTTGGACTTCAACTTGGCTTCAGTTATTAATTACAGCTTACATTTGACCTGTCTTAGTTATGGGGTACATTCTTTCCTTCACAGGTTCTTAGCCCCAATTCAAATGGGACATTGATGTGGGTGTGTAATTGTTTATTAGGATAATTGGATTGGATATTCTTGCATCATTCTTCTTGCATTTAGTGTACCTTTAGGTGTTGACTGTAAGAAATATATTGGTCTGGATCCTACCTAGTTTTTACCCTGTTTTTCTTTCAAATTGATATTTTCTCTATCAATTTTTCAATAATTTTAATATTGTTGCTAGAAATTATAAATGGTTATCATATTTAATGGATTTCAGAGACCCAAAGAATGTTTATTATTTTTTTATTTTAACAAAGTGATTCTAAGACGGTTTAAAGGTAAAACCGTCTTAGAATAGTCACATTCTAAGACGGTTATACCTAAGAACCATCTTAGAATCACTGTTTCTATTTTCTAAGAAGGTTCAAAGGTATAACTGTCTTAGAATCACTGTTTTTTATTTTATTTTACCACAGTGATTCGAAGACGATTCAAAGGTATAACCATCTTAGAATAGTCACACTCTAAGAACCTTCTTAGAAGCACTATTTTATTTTATTTTAACACAGTAATTCTAAGACGGTTCTAAGGTATAACCGTCTTATAATAGTCACATTCTAAGACGGTTATTTTAATACCCTGAAATTTCGATAACCAAAAATAGATGTTTGATGTATTTCTTGTGTTATTTTATTATTTGATTAGTTTAGATTAATTGAAATATTATGTGAATTATCCATGCGCAATTGCTTGGTGTAGATGTCAAGTTATGTGGAGTTGTTTGAGTTGCGTTGTAATTGTGTGATTTCGAGTTTGACCCAAAAATCTATTTTAGTAAAATCACCATTATGTATTGGTTAACCGTTGGATCGCCTTTAAATTTTAAAGATTGGCTCCTAACCCACATATGAAACTTTTGACTGTTAGGATTGGTGAAATAACATCTGAAGTGTGAGATACTAATTTTCACAAAAGCAGAAATTTTAAAATTGGGTCAACTCACCGAGGTGAATTTTTGCAGGCACTTTGGCTCGCCTGGGCGAGTCAAGTAGGTTTTAAAAGCATGCACTAGCTTCCCAAATCACGAAAATGATCTTCTTCCTCCCCCAAACAGCTCCCAAGCTCCCCATCATCCTCCTCCACCAATCACAGCCACCGGTGACCACAACGAGGCACCGTCGCTTGTCGTGGGACCACTACACGAAGAAGAATCCTTTAATCAAAGCAGAATTTTCAAAACTCAACTCAAGGATTCGGTAGAGAACAGAGCCTCCAATCCTTGTTTATTGGTTTCTTTGAGGTAACCTTGGTTTCCTTTGTCTTCTATCCGTCGTTGGGAGTTTTACACTTCCTTTGAAAACCCTTTGAAAATGAGATGTTGTAAAAGTCTTCTTTTTATGAAATTAATGTCATTTCTGTGATCCTTATTGAACCCTAATCATATTGGTGTAATCGGAATTTCAAAATGATATCTTTTGATGTGAACTCTCAAAACATCGTTTAGCCCTTTTTCGATTTGAGTGGGTATTTGACCCCAAATGTTAATTTTGGCCTTGCCTTTGAAATCTATACTAAATTATCTTCAATTTGGTATATACATCTCTACGTTTGGACAAGTCCGCGTATTCGAAGAATCACGAAACAACACTACTAGACTATAACAGGGAGAACTCCTAGTTAGGTAAGGTGTAACGCCTCTCTTTACTCACTCGTAGTTGATTGATTTTAATTAAAACTCGTGTCCTTTTTGTATTAAAATAATCTTAGTTGTAAATTTTTCGCGAAAATTCTTTTTGCCTTGCTTGCTAATGATTTGTTTGTAGTTTAAACGATTTTCCTCACCACGATTCATATAATAAGAATACAGTCCATGATACAGTCCA
>PYAF01003302.1:34147-80735 GCA_007407185.1 Glycine tomentella
GAGCTGAGACCTTACCAGGTAAGTTCAGTGTTTCCTGGGGATGAATTCCCGCTTTGGTTGCACACCACACTCCTGGGGAGTGTTGGTCATGATTCATGATGCATGCATTGGCTGTGGCATTACTTGTATTGAGATTGTATGCATCTGCATTTGATGTTTGTGCTGTGCTTGAGATATCTGTTGGCCAATAGATAAATACAGGCGTTGAGGAGCTCCGCCGTGTATTCTGGGCGTTGAGGAGCTCCGCCCGTGGCATTGAGGAGCTCTGCCACATTATGACAGGTACTGACGTTGAGGAGCTCCGTCAGGGCGTTGAGGAGCTCTGCCAGGCATTGAGGAGCTCTGCCACCTGTCATATGTTATGAGTGTGATGATGATTATGTTATGTTGAGGGCCAGAGGGCCAGGCCAGTGAGCCATGTATGATGTATTTGCCTGTTTGTGTATTGTGCATATGTGGGCCAGGGTGGGAATGATTTCCCAAGAACCCTGAGCTTACTAAGATATGTTATCTCACCCCGGGTGGGGCTTACATGATTTCAGGTGATATTTCTGGAAGAGAAGAGCAGTCTCAGGGCAGGAGGCCCAGTTGAGACTAGGCTGCTTGACTTAGGAGTAGCATGGAGAGCTTGAAAGCTCTGTTTTGATGTCATTTTGATGTATAGTTCTGTACTTCCTCATGGAGGACTAATATTCTTTTGTATCACCACGGTAGGTGTGGTGTGGACTGTGGACACTGATGTATATATGTACAGAACTTTGATATAATATGATATGTGATGTTCCCCTGAGTATAAATGTTGTATATCTGATTATCTGTCTGTATGATTAAATTGTCTGGCTTTTTGCTATACGACATGAGAAACTGGATCAGCAGAGGCGTGACTTATGATTTGGTATATTTGTGATTTTGAATTATTTGTTATTCCATACATAATGTATCAAGAAAACGATTCTATACTTCCGCTGAGCTATACAATTGTGTTTTATGCGCTAATCTGATATGATTAATGATAACACGCCGGAGGCCTACGGGGTGTTACACCGATTAGGAGTTCGCTCTCCCTTTTCTGATTTCCAAATGCGAGTGCTAGACCATCTTCACGTCGCCCCTTCTCAAATTCATCCTAACAGCTGGGCCTTTATGCAAGCTTTTGAACTTCTATGTCGGGAATTAGAAATCCCTTGCACTTATTGTTTATTTTTTTTATTTCTTTACTGTTAATACTGGCCGATCAGGTAAAGAGTCTGCCGATAGGAAAGGGTGGGTCTCGTTCCGAGGTCGTAATGATCGTGGTCATTCTGACCGTAGACTTTTTTCCTATATGTCGAGTCATTCAAAGGCTTTAAGAAAAGTTCTTTAAAGTTGTTGCTGAACCCGACCATCATCCCTTTTTCTTGCGTGCTCCAGATTCATCTTTGGGTGCCTGGAAGTTTCCCTTGTACTGGACTTCCACCCATCATGACTTCCCTCTCTCTTCCTATCGTACCGATGAGACTCGGTTGTCGGATTCCGATGCTTCCTCGGCGGCTCGTATAATGTCATAAAAAGAATCACAGAATCTGCCTGCCATAACTTATTATATTAAATGTGGTTAGTTTGAATTCCCTTTGATGATAATAGGAATAAGCATTTAATATCAATCCTCATTAACATCTGCTTTTATATTATTTTGTAGCGGTTGAAATGGATTCTGCCCCAATTCCGAGGCCTGACCATCTTGTAGCCCTCAGTTCGCGGAAAAAGCGGAAGGTTACCAGGGGGAAAGGCAAAGCAAAAGTTAATGACCTTGTCCCAGTCCCGGTTTCTGCCGATCCTGTACCGGAGGCTACCTCAGAAGTTCCTGCTCCCACTTCTTCGCCTGTGCATAAGATGCCAGTCGTCGACCTCGATGTCTCTATATTGGATGTAATCCCAGAAATTTCGGCCACTGAATCATTAGAGCACCGAATTACTGATACGTCGACTCCAGTGCCCGAGTCTTCAGAGGAACATATTCAACTGGCGCCCCGAACTCTTTGGGAGAAGGTGTTACTCAGGAATTTTTCCAAGTTGCTCGAGCGCCAAGGAGATATTCCGAACTGGTGCCCCTATCAGCCGCTGAGATGGAAGAACTAAGTATGATCGAGCTAGCCTCTTTGAAGGGTGCCACCTTGGTTGAAAGCTTGGCTACTTTAAACAAAAAAGCTTGCAAGGTGGTTACCGAGCTTGAAGCTTCTCAGGATGAGACTAGGCAATTTCAAAAGGAGCTTGACATAACTCGAGAGGATATGGCGGCGTCGGCAAAAGAGTTGGAGGCCTCTCGTGCCGAGGCAAAGGAAGCACGAGAGTCGGTGGCTAGAATGACTTCCGAGCTTGAGGCTTCCTGAGCTAAGCTTGAAGAACTTGAACTATCCACTGCTCGAGGCAAGATCCAGAATGCTCACGACCATTGTAACAAGTTAATCACCCTTAATGACAAAGCGGCAAAAGACTTGAATGACACGACCAACGAGCTCATTTTCATGCGGTCACAAGTAGCCCGATCTACCGAAGCTTCTTTCAATAACGCTCTAGACCAGATTCATTTTTTGAACCCCGGAATTGAGCTAAACACCTCAGGTATGCACTTCAAGTCCTACATCGGTGGTGTCAGCTGTTGACTATCTCAGATGGTGATGAAGATGAGCCAAGCACGACGAACCTACCTGAAGGAGATCAAAACCGGGGAGATACTTAAAGGGCTGGGATGCCGGTTTTATATGTAATATTTTATGACCTCGAACAATATTATTTCTGTCACCAACTTTATTTCTGGAACCTTGTACAATTTCGTTTACTTCTAATGCATATTTGCCAGCCTGGATATATATTTGTATACTTAGGTATTAATTTGGCTCCAATGGCCAAGTATTATTTTACCCGAAATGTTAGTCGGGATTTTTGAATGTCGTATTTGGAATCATATTCCAGTCCTAGCAACTATTAGTGCATTTCATAACTTTAATCTATGGATGTAATTCTTTCAGTCTAGCCGATTATTCATCCATGAGTAAATGGTTATGTCGGCTTGATCAGGGTCGAGATAATACATAGCAACGACTAGGCCCACATAACTTGTGCACAATGTATATATATAACTTCCTTATAACAAGGATTTTTATTAATATTCTTCGAAGATTACATAGATTTCATGATCTCAATGCTTAAAGACTTACACGGGCATTACATTCCCGGCTTACATAATTCATTAATGAGAAACACATGAAAATTTTATTTCGTGATCCCCATGAAAGACGAAGTCGATTAAGGGAAAACACAAGGATGACATTAATATTAATCCACGATCCCTATGAAAGACTAGAAAGTAAATTAAAGGGTAAACACGCGGTGAAAAGATTAATCCATGATCCCTATGACGGACTCGAAGTCAATTAAAGGGAAATACATGGTGAAAACATTGATCCATGATCCCTATGACGAACTCGAAGTCAATTAAAGGGAAACACATGGTGAAAACATTGATCCATGATCCCTATGACGGACTCAAAGTCAATTAAAGGGAAACATATGGATTTTATCCCGACTTCGCGCTTTCAGCTATAATATATCTTTAACTTGTCGGCATTCCATGTCTGTTTGACATGTTTATCTTCCAGAGTTTCTAGTATTTATGCTCCTTGCCCCAAATTTTGAGTGACTCGGTATCCCAATTTGGTGCTAATTTCCCATCTCAGGCATTCTTGTTTCCGATATCTGCTTGTCATAGCACGAGATCACCCTTTTCGAAAGACCTCGGCTTAACCTTTTTGTTAAATTTCTGGGCCGACATTTGCTTTATATATAAACCTCGACGATGCACCGTGGTGCGGACTTCCTCTATCAAATCCAACTCGGCTGCCAATGCGGTGTTATTGTCTTCTCCTACCTGAGACATACGTTGCCTTCTCCATGATGATTGGCCGATCTCCACGAGTATCATGGCTTCGCAACCGTATGTCATTCTAAACGGAGTTTCTCTAGTAGCTGTTTGGGCCGTGGTTCTGTATGCCCATAAAACATAATAAAGTTGTTCAACCCAGTTTGGGTCGGCTTCCTGCATTCGTTTCTTTAATCCGTCGAGAATAATTTTATTTGCCACTTCTGCTTGGCCGTTAGACTGTGGGTGTTTTATCGATGCAAAGTGATGTTTGATATGGAATCCGTTTGTCATTTCCTTAAAATTCTTGTCCGTTAATTGTGTCCCATTATTGGTGACGATTTTCATCGGAATTCCAAATCTTGCTATTATGTTGCGCTCAAAGAATTTTTGAACGCGGGCCGAGGTAATAGTGGCTAAGGGCTCGGCCTCAATCCATTTGATAAAGTAGTCGACAGCTACTATTAACCATTTCATCTGACCTTCCTTCTCCTTAAATGGTCCTAACAGGTCCATTCCCCATTTGTAGAAAGGCCATGGTGCCGTGATTGAATTTAGCTCGGATGGAGGGGTCCACAATATCTTTGCATGCTTTTGACAACTGTCACATTTTTTTATATGCTCTGATGCGTCTACCTTCATCGTCGGCCAAAAGTATCCGGCACAAAGAGCTTTTAATGCTAAAGCCCTCACACCCATATGCTGGCCATTAATACTCTCATGTATCTCGGTGAGTACGTACTCGGTTTGGTTCGAGCTTAGGCATAACAACATTGGGGTATGGAGGCCTCGACGGTATAATTTGCCATCGACAATTATGAACATAGAAGCATCTCGGATCAATCTTTTCGCCTCTATTCCCTCATCTGGTATTATCCCTTGTTCTAGATAATTGATGATAGGCCTCCTCCAGTCTTCAGCTACTAAGATCACATGATGCATGCAGGTTGGGCGAGTTCCTGCTAGATGACTGTTCTGTGGTTACCCGTTCCTTTTGTGCTTACCAGTTTTGACAATATATTGGCTCGAGCGTTCTCCTCCCTCGGAATATGGGCGACGATAACTTCATCAAACTTTGCTATAATTTCCTTCACTTAAGCAAGATATTTAGCTAATAAAGGACGCTTGGTTTGATACCTCCCCTTGATTTCTACTGAAACAAGTTGCGAATCAGTAAAGATATTGACTCTCAATGCTCCCTATTCTCTAACCTATTTTAACCCGGCAATTAATTCTTCATATTTCGCTTGATTATTGGATGTCAAAAAATTAAGTTGCAATGATTGTTCGAGCGATACACCCTCGGGATTCTCAACAATAATCCCGGTTTCGCTTCCCTTGGAATTGGATGAGCCATCAACATATACTTTCCACACCCTGTTCTCGTGTTGGGCGGAAGATGTCGGGGTTAGTTCTACCATGAAATCAGCCAGAGCTTGACACTTAATGGCGTGGCGAGCTTCATATTTGATATCAAACTCGGACAATTGGATGGCCCAATTCATCATTCTTCTCGCCAAATCCGGCTTGTATAGTACCTGCCGAATGGGTTGATTTGTTCTCACGACAATGGTATGGCTTTGGAAATATCGGCGAAGCCTTTTGGCCGTTGTGAGTAGAGCGAAAGCCACCTTTTCGAGCTTCTGGTAGCATAACTCCGAGTTCTTGAGAGCCCGGCTCACAAAATAGACCAGCGACTGAGACTTGCCCACCTCTCTAACTAGAACGCACTTATGGCTTCCTCTCCGACCGAGAGATACAAGATAAGTGTTTCACCGAGCTCTGGTTTCGAGAGTACTGGGGGTGAAGCCAAACATTTTTTGATCTCCTGAAAAGCCTCCTCACATGCCAGATTCCATCCTACGTTGGCTACCTTTTTTAATAATTTGAAAAAGGGAAGGGCCTTTTCCACGGACTTTGGGAGAAACCGCGTTAGGGCAGCCATTCTTCCCGTCAGCTGTTGGACTTCTCGCTTGTTAGCGGGAAATTGCATGTCAAGGACAGCTTTACACTTGTTTGGGTTCGCTTCTATTCCCCAGTGAGTTAACATGAATCCTAAGAACTTCCTGGCCTTCACTCTGAAAGCACACTTCAACGGATTCAAGCGTATGTTATGGTGCCTTAGTTTATGGAAGGTTTCTTCTAAATCCTAGATATGATTTCCACTTTCCGTTGTTTTCGTGATTATGTCATTGATGTAGACCTCAATATTACGTCCAATCTGATCCGTGAAAACTTTGTTCATCATCCGTTGATAAATTGCCCCGACATTTTTTAATCCGAAAGGCATTACGTCATAGCAATAATTTGCTTTGACACCCCGGAATGCCGTTTTCTCCCGATCATCCGGGTACATAGGTATCTGATTGTATCCGGAGTAAGCGTCCATGAATGACAACAGTTGGAATCCGGCAGAGTTATCTATGAGTTAATCAATACTCGACATCGGGTATGAATCTTTGGGACAAACTTTATTCAAATCTATGTAGTCAACACAAACTCGTCATTCCCCATTGGACGTCTTCACTATCACTACATTGGAAAGCCACGTCATGTATTGTATTTCCCTTATGAATCTGGCTTCTATCAACTCTTCAATATGCTTTGACAAAGCTTGCCTTCTGTCCGGACCGAGCTTCCTATTCTTCTGTGCCACCGGCTTAGAACCGGGATACATCGCTAACTTATGACAACAGAAGGTAGGTTTGATCCCGAGAATCTCGGAAGCTTTCCAGGCAAATACGTCTTGGTTCTCCCTCGGCATTGGATTAATTTGCATTTGGTTTCTAGATCACTCTGTTTGCCTACTTTTGTAATTTGTCCCAGGGAGCTTCCGATCTGAATGTCTTCAAGCTCGTCTACCGGCTCTGGTCTCCATTCTTCGATATCCCGCATATCTAGCTCCACCAGATTGACCGACTTTCGGGATGAATGTCTCTCGATTCGTTGCTCTGCCAGATCTCCTTGCCTTATCCGAGGTGGGGAGGATGGGCCACCCTTACTTTCCTTGATTGTATTATAATAGCATTGTCTGGATTCCTTCTGATCATCGCAGATTGTAATGACTTGGCCGAGGTGTCCGATCATCTTCATCTTCTGATGCTTGGTGGACATCAATATGTCCCATTTGTGAAGCGTTGGCCTGCCCAGGATAATATTATATGGTGAGGTAAACTCGGCGACAGTAAATGTGACCCGATATGATTTGAAACCTTCCTTTGTTCCTAACGTGAGTTGAAGATCAATAGCGCCTTTCAAGCCAATGCCTCCATCATTAAAGTCTATCAACATGGTTTGGCATGGTTTCAAGTCGTCTTCTTTCAGGTTCATCTTTTTAAACGCGCTCAGCTTGATGATGTCGGCCAAGCTACCGTTATCAACGAATATCCTTTTGACCCAGAAATTAGCTACGGTCCCTGTTATGACGAGACCGTCCTCGTGGTCGGGCACCACCCCTTTCATATCTTCTTCGGTGAAATAAATTAGCGGGGGTATGGCCTTCTTACTGCTTCCCTTGAACCTCCATTGATCTTTCACCGACATGACTTCTTTGAGATATTTCCTTCGCTGATTGGCAGTATCGCCTCCACCTCCCATGCCCCCCGAAATGATGTTACATTCGAATTCGGGCTCCAGGAAATCATCGTCCTTCTTGCTTTTCTTGTCGTCTCGATCTTTATTCTCCTGTTGGCTTTTTCTTTTGCCTTGGTGCCCCTGGGTCCGGATGACATATTGCCGCAGTTTGCCTTCACGAACAAATTTCTCTATTGCGTCGCGGAGCTCCCAACATTGATCAGTCATATGACCCGATCCATTGTGAAAATCGCAATACTGGGAATAGTCTAATCCTTCCTTTCTCAATATTGGACGAGGACGATTTACTTTCCTCATTTCCGTAAAATCCACTTCTTTCCATATCTGACCTCGTGAAGTAGTCAATGGAGCATACTTGTCAAATTTCCATTCATACTTCCTAGACCTGAAGCCAGGGTCAGGAGCATTTCGTGGAGGTTGGCCAGCGGGGACATTTGCAGGATGTTGGCTGTAGTGTGCATTCTCCTAATGTCAGTTCCTCGGCGATGAGGGTTTTCTATTCTCCCTCGGAGCCGAGTTGACGATTTCTATTTGCTCCAATTCCAAGTATTTCTTGGACCGGTTCCTAAATTCATTTAAAGATTTCACAGGATCTTTATAAATCGACTTGGCGAGGCGGGAGGATCCATTGAGCCCGGCTGAGATGAGATTCACCTGGACCTTTTCTTCCAAGCCTTGTACTTGTAAAGCGACTTCCTTGAATCGATCCAGATAACTCTGTAAAGTTTCTCCAGGCTGCTGGCGTATTTTACCCAGAGCGAACTCGAACTTTGGCTGTTTCTTACTCGTCGCGAAATTCAACAAGAACTTTGGCCAAAATCTTCAAAATTTTGGATAGAACGCGGCGGCAGAGTGTGAAACCAGGTTTGGGCGGCTCCAGTCAAAGTAGTAGCGAAAATTCGTGAAATTATGGGTTCATCTATACCTCGAAAGCACATTTGCATGTCGAACTCGTCAATATGCACTTGAGGATCCTGGCTCCCATCATATTTGGATAAGAAGGAGCCATCAAAGTCCTCCAAGAATTGAGCATCCACTATTTTATTAATGAACGGGCTATTATTCTGCTAACCTCGGCGATACTTCCTCCTATAAGTGCCATCTTCTGGTCCAGGCCGGTGTATGATTTCTCCTGCTGGTCTTTCAACAACGGTACATTCTGGGATTGTGGTTGAGGGAATATGGAGTTCCTCGTTATATGACTGAGAATAGGATATTCTACCTTGCTCGTATTGACTGATCGGCCCCCTATTGCTAGTCTCGGCAGTGGGAACCGAGGTTGCTCAGTACGTACCGTTGGCAGATTCTCCATATTGCGAATCCGATGTTTGATGTGTTGGAAGTGATGATTTTCCTCCTGTCTATGTTTAGCGCTGCGTTCGTCCAACTGTGTTATTAGATTCTGGACATCTTCCTGTCGTTGATGCCCGTAACGCTTCTCCAAATTCTCCATTCAAGACAAAAGTGAATTCAGAGCGTTCTGGATTAAACGCTGCGTGGAATCTGGTTCCGCCTCTGCAGTTGGTGGTGGGTTGACAGCCATGCGGGTTGCTGGTACCGCTGGGGATGAGGCAGTATGAGAAACTACATCTTCTGCTACCACATTTTCCAGGTTTGTATCTCTGGGTGGTTCGTTGAGTCTAGCGATCTGGTGCCTTCTAGTGTTAACCATTGTGAGTTGGTGGGATTCAAAATTTATCGTTCCCATAGACGGCGCTACTGTTCTGCTCAATGAGAACAGAATGTCCAACAATGACTGCTAGATAATTACTATGGGATCAGGCACTCTCTCTCTAAAGATGGTTATGATTTTGAAGCACCTCAAGGAAGATCACAGATTGAATACACAACGCGAGTGGCGTGTAGTGTGTGCTCTGTGTGAATGGAAAAGAGAGAGTCAGAATTGTGTTTACCTTTCTTCATGGATGATGTCATATTTATAGGATACTGACCTGGACCCTGGAGGAGTGGCAGTTGAAGCCCATTATCTTTGTTATATCTTTCTGTTGATATATTTGTTATATCTTCTATCATTTAGTGGATAGAATATTGGGTTGTTGAGAGTTTGAATATTCGAATAAGATAAATGGGCCTATCTTTATTTATCCGTAACAGAGATGTTATTGATGTGGTTGGTGATGTTTAAATGAGATAATCATGATGTGGTTGACGATGTTCAAATGAGATAATGTTGATGTGGTTGATGAGGTTGCAATGACATGAGTTTAATATGTATGATGATGATATTAGATGATGTAATGTTGATGTTGATAATGACATTGATGAGAGATAATGATGATGTGAACAATGTCATTGTGTGATGTGTATTTGTATTGATACCCATGGGCGGTGCATGATGGGTTACACTTACGAGGAAGGATTTGTTCCTAGCCAGGTCATGCATTGATGGTGCCCATGGTTATCGTTGTGTGATGTGGATATACATGGATACACATGGAGGTGTATGACTGTTACCCTTGCGAGGAAGGATTTGTTCCTAGCCATGTCATACATTGATGGTGCCCATGGTTGTAGGTTGTGTATGTACACGTGGGGTGCAGTGACCGGTTTGTTACCCTTGCGAGGATGGATTTGTTCCTAACCACGATCACTGCATAGGTGAGCCCATATTAGTGTGTTATGTATGTACATGGGGGGTGCATGACAGGTTACCCTTACGAGGAAGGATTTGTTCCTAGCCGGATCATGCATTGATGAAGCCCATGTTTCATACTTCATATTGCATGGATAGAAATAGAACGAAGGCACTCGCATACCTGTGGGTTTCTGTGGGCTGAAAACGTTGGTAATAAGTGGTCATCAGGTTTGGAATTCCCTAGCGACGTTGGCTGATCACCAGGGGGAATGTCCAGTGTACGATAGGATGGCCCTGATAGGCGGTGAATCATTTTTCCAGTAAGAGGCTATTTTTGGGATATGGTACCACATTGCATGCTTATAGATGAGTTAGGTGCATGCATCATTCTGTGCATGACTGTTTGAGTTGTGAAATGCATTGAATGATTGGTTTGTTAAATGTGTACTAGAATAATGAATTTTTGTTAATGATTGTGATGGGTAATGTTGTTTCCATCCCAATTGTTGCTATCTGATGCTTGCTGGTTTTATATAATGAACTCACCCTTGCATTTGTTGTATCGTGTGGTTGGTACCTGTAATGATCGTGAACCTTTGTTTGTGGGAGCAGATGAGCAGCATTAGGTGCAATGTTTTAAAAACCGACCCGGTGGCTGAACTGGTCAAGATACTGGGTCACTGGGTCAGTGGTCGTTCGACCCGCATGACTCAGTCAATGGTCAAACCGGTGGGTCACTGATCGACCCGCATGATCTGGTTAGTGGTCGAACCGGTGGATCACTGATTGACCCACATGACAATGTCTTAGAATATTTTAAAAAAATTACAAATTAATATTGTCTTCATAACATAGATATTTAGATACCAAAATGTTTAAGAAAATATCATTGTTCAAGTTCAAAAAAACAAGTAACAAATATAACAAATATAAGCTAAATAAAATAAGTTTAACCACCATATGTCATCTATGATTCATACAATTATACACTTAATAAATTCAGTCTTTCCAACTAGAATTCATAATTCATAATTTCATAATCTCAGATAAGAATATCACAAACATAAGCTAAATATATACTTTTGACGACGTTGGATACAAATACGGTTGAAGAACCGTCTTTGTATGGAGTTGAGAACCTTCTTTGAATAGCGCTTTTATAGTATCTTCAGGTTGAAACTTTATACACCTCTTTAGGCTGCCATGAAGAAATTTGAAACTCTACGTTTACATCTTAACAAGAACTGAATAAATAAAATAATAAGGAACCAATCCAAGGGCTAGTTTCATGCATTATTTTGATTACAAACTTGTTGAACTTGAAACTAAATTAATTAATTGGTATTATATGCTATTAGTCCTATTATGTTATGTGTATTAGTTAAAGGTGGTTTTGACCGGGTCAACTGCATGATTGGTTCAATAAGGAACCTGACCGGTTATGCTACCAGTTCCCAGTCCAACCGGTTAGACGTCGGTTTTTGCACTACCGCCATTGATCATATGTCGTAAAAGCTTGCTTTTGTAGTAGTGATCATTATATTTTAAAATTAACTAATCAATTGAAATCCGTTTTTATATACTATAATATGTTCTTTTAAGAATACCTTAATCTTTTGGTATAATCTTTTTAAATGAACAACGCATGTCATTCTTAAATTTTCTAATTCAATTTTTTTTTTAATTAATTGGGTATATCCCTCCAATAGTTGCAAACATAATGAAAATATACTTCTCTCTTTTAAAGCATGCAAGTATCACATTGTATTCTTTTGTTATATATATTGAAATATACAGTTTAATTTGTTTAACTTAGTATTGTTCGAGAATATTTTTTAAAAGATTTTAAAATATATTATTTAATTAAATATCTTTTTAAAGTTATTCTCTATTCACTCTATGCCTGACATAGTTGGTTTCTGCATATTTATTGTTGCTAGATGTTACAATTTTTTGAAGCCACTACTACAAACAGCGCCTTCTACGTCAGTTATTTACCCCATACGATGTCAGTCCCACAACCGACTTTGTAGCCTATGTCGTTGAAAATAAGACTTTCTACGTCGGTTCTATAACCGTCTTCGAATGTCGCATTCTAAGATAGTTCTTAGTCTGGAACCGTCTTAGATTTCGTGTTTGTTTTCCTTTTTTTTTGTACAACATTCTAAGACGGTTTCGAGTAAGAACCGTCTTAGAAAGCCCCATTCTAAGACGATTCTTAGCATAGAACCGTCTTAGAATGGTGTTAAAAAATAATTACAAAGACACATTCTAAGACGGTTCTGGGTATGAACCGTCTTAGAATTCGACTTTCTAAGCTAAGAAACTGTGTTCGAATGGGGCTTTCTAAAACGGTTCTAAGAACCGTCTTAGAATGCGTCTTTGTAAAAAACAAATTATATCATTAAGAGACGATTTTTGATGGATTTTTTCAATTTTTTATATTTAACTATATCGAATTACCAAAAATTGAAACACACATAGACCTTATAATATACAACATAAAATAATCATTATTCCAATGCTTTGTATGAGGCAATAAAATATATTTAAACCAGTGGCAAGTTACAAAAATGAATTCATGTGAAACTAGTATATATTTTGTCCATGATGAAAATTCCTAATATATCAAATTGAAAGTTTGTATTCATATCCACTGTCACCTCAGAATAGCATCACTAGAGCAATACAAAAACTATATTTAACAAAAAAAAAAAAATACAATGATTAAGGAACATCTACAATATGGTAACTAAATATACCACCATTCTCCTTTATTTTTTAGCAATGCTACTTTGCTAGACACATAAACAAAATAACCCAAGTTGCGGGTAGAATTTGATGTCATTCAGTATATGAAAGCTCAAGCAAAGCAACAGCTAAAGCTGCCTAGCGAAAAATTAGTCCATAATTTATACAGGTATATATAGTTATGCAGTAAAATTGCCCTACATCCTATCTTTCATATTTCATTTCAAACAACAAACCCAATTAAAGATACGTATGGGTAGAAGAGGGGGGGCGGGATGCTAAAGGATCAATTTCAACCAACTTTACAATTTTGTTGTTTGCGAAAACTAGAGTGTGTAAATTTGGTAACAACTCTACAATACAAAATGAAAGTAAGGTACTATGTAGCATTACGTAATGAAAGGAAAGAGAGCGCAAACATGAGGACAAACATGAGGATGTGCAGTTCAAAGAAAGTTCAAAGTTCAAATAGTACCTCCGATGTTGGGATTAATTCTAGTAATCCTATTGTTGTTAATGAGCATTGTGCCCAACCGGTTAAGATATGGTACAGTTTTTAGTTTAACAATCTCATTGTCAGAGAAGTCTATTGTGTCAAATTGGTCCTGCAGAAAAATCCATTTCAATTTTATGAACAACAATAACAACTTTTCTTATAATTGAAGCATATATAAAGACAGAACCATAATAATATATACTTTTAAATATAAGGGGAAACTCAAAGGAAGATTAAATTGTGCACCTCAGTAGCCTGCAAACAATCATAACAATGAACAACAAAAAGTATCAACAACTGAAACACGAATAAAAAAATCCAATGGTTTTATGTATTATTCCGTAAATTGTTACCTTTATCTGGGAACATTCTAAAATCCATTCATTCAGTAGAACCACAAAAAATTCAACTTTAATTTGAACAAAGCTCGCCAAATTGTGATCATAGATTTAGTCCATATCGACATCACACATGTTACCAACATGCAAAATTAATATATATATATATATATATATATATATATATATGGTTACTTACTATGCTGAACATTCTACAAAACCAAAACAAACTTATAAAACTTTATGTATCTGTTGAACCTGACTACCATTGGATCCATTGAAATGGGGTACTACCACCACTATATTCAAGCTCTGCCTAATAAAAGACCTGCAAAGTAGCCACATTTCCTGCACAAAATACAATGGACTAATATATGTTGGACTATGATGCTGACAAAAGGTAATAAACATCATATTGACATTCCCACATATGTTTTTGTATCCTTAAATAATTGTCACAAAGATGAACAGTTAAAATACAAATAATGTCATTCCATAGCATACTCCATCATAACCAGCCTACAATGATTGTTTTCTAAATTGTAACAAACATGTGGCCCATTGTTTTATCATTGTTGTTATGTCCTCCACGTCTAACGTTGTACCATCACAAAACCACTGCAACAACAAGTATGTATACAAACCAGTCAATTATGAGTAAAAGACTTACCAAAACAGATTGAAAATATTATAATTCCTCACTAACAAGTTAATATACCTTGGTCCATTCATTCTTCAAACCCCCCTCACTATGTTCGACATCCAATGCATTACGTAATACCCACATTCAAAACCTCCTTTTTGAACATTGGTCTACAATTACGAAGAAGAATGTTTAAATCGCACAATTGGAAGGGTACATAATGTATACACATACGTACATGATGTTCAATTAAATGGCTTACCTTGAGTTCAATCCAGTTGGGTGCAGCTACATTACATTTACCATAGACACCGGTATTCAATGTCTTAAGTGCACTAATTTATCAAATTCAACATACATGTGGGTTAACTCATGACCTTTATTGTGCAGTGATTAATTCGCTTGATAATGTTCAAATATGAAATTTGGAAAGAACTTACTTGTTAATTACAACTTTGATGTGAATGTCAGGCTTCTTACGCAAAGAACAAAACCACACAATTGTATAGGTCGATGGACATAGAACAAAAATCTGCCAATGAGCCCTGTATTTTTTCCTAAATTAGCAACCAAATATACACATATACTAAATGACCTAAGACCATATGCAACATACTTACTGATTCAAATAAGCTCCTAGGTACACATGTCTTTGTGATTCCTTGACCCATGTTTGAATGTATTGTTGACAGTCAGCACGTCTATCCTTTGCATTGTGTATCATTTGAGGCACAAAGAATCCATACACAGAACTATAACCCAGCGATGTAGTCGACTGGTCAATAAACCTATTATTAACAGTTGACATTAAATTCTCAATGTTAGTGTTGTATATATCGCATAAGTTATGATTAATTTAACGAGTAAAATTAACACTTAACACCCCTATACTTATATAATCCACAACTGTAGTATAGAAGTGTTCAAATATTTGTCACCTACTATAATTTCGTTAACATCTGAATATGTTATAAAGAATGATGTTTCTACATTTGCAATCCCAAACTTTATTCCATCTCACGACAACTCCACAGGCCTGTGGTAAACATCGTACACGTTCTTAATCAATTCATCTAACAGATCCACTACACACACCTTAGTGGATCGTTGTACAGCTTCAAGTATGTTTTTTGACGAATTCAACGAATCCTATTAATACAAATTAGACATATTATGACAACATGACAACATGTCTTTCATGAAAAATTAATTTTTCAATATACAATGTAATTATCGTAAAACACAAATGTATACCTTTTTAGATAATGGTTTGATCAATAGTTTGGACCATGGAACGAACGTCTGAAGGGTATGTTTGACATACTTAATCTCTGACATCGAAAATGGAACTTCTGCGTCCCCGTCATAAATGGTTTGCATCAATTCCAGCCGTCCTAATACTTTGCATAGTTTGCTTGTATTATTTCTTACAGAAATTTCAATATATATTTTTAATTAACATTTGGTGACTTGAACAGAGTTGATGGAGTGGAGCAATAAGGGTGATCAAAATTTGTGCCTTGACTACAGCATTCCTATGAATTGAGGTTTTCTTGGAGTTATAGGGTGTGTTGTATGCACATTGTGTACAGAGAGTAAACACTACATAGTGACAAGCAATTGGACATAATATGGGTGGTATTTGCTCGAGGTCATGGAAAACAACTGTAGATGGTGTTGCTGTAGATAATGCACTTAGTGGAAGCTCGGGGCATCCTAATGGTCATGCTAATAATGAACCTGGAATGAGTTATTAGTCTATTGGACTTCCCAGAAGTGTAGTTAGCAATGCAAATGTGCTTCCTGGTGATGATGATGATCATCATCATCTTGGTTTTGACTTGGATAAGCCTAAGCAGGAATCATTTTCTTTTACCGGAAGGGAAAATGTTTTGTATGGATCGAGTGTGGATGATATCAATGATGGGATTCCTCGCCTGTCCAGGGCTTTGTCACATAAATCTAGGTCCAAGCAAGCTGTTGTTAAGTTGAGTTCCTTTCTCCTGTGTGATCTTTCTATGTGTTGTGTGTTTGTATTAGAATGTTTCGAATTTGGAAAAGCTTATAATCAATATGCTGCAATGATGCTTCTTTGTGTAAATATTAAGGGAAACCAAACAGTTTTATTAATACAAAATTAATTTATTATAGACAAAAGAGGGAAGGCACAGTTGGGGAAGATTGGGGGGGTGCGGGGGGGGGGGGGGGGGGGGGGGGGGACAATATACTTTTAAAAAAAGAAAAGCATATTAAAGGATAATAATCTAGAATGCAACAAAACTGTCTGCAGATTAGAAATGGAAACTCTCTTGAAAAAGCCAAGGGTAAAGCACCGGGTGAAGTCATAAACAAAAGCTCAAAGCATACTTAGTTGCAAAGGGAAACCCTTAAAAATGTATGTACTTCACTCTGATAAAGATCAAGCTTAAGCTATTCTGTGGGCACCTAGGAAATGTTTTTGGCATCTTGAACTTCACTCTGAAATGAATTTTTCATATTGAATTTGCAATTAATATTTTTTTTATCTGTCCATTTAATTATAAGGATAACATACAAATTTAATAATATATATTCCTCCATTGCAAAAATAAGTGTTGCATTTGAAAAATTAATTTCTGCTTAAATAAGTCTTATGCTAGTTTTTCAATCTAATATTATTATTTTTTTCCACTAATACTCCTAATAAGTGTCACTTTAACTTTTCATTGTAATTTTAATAATAAGATTAGTCTTGTAAAATTGTCAATCTCTTTATGAATTTATTAAATTTTATTGATATGTGAAAAAAACCTAGCATGACACTTAATTTTAAACGAAGGGAGTAATTAATATTGTTTTATTATTTTTCTATCCATGTTACACTTTTGGTGTTTCTGTGCTTAGGGAGAGAATTTTCTAAAGGTTGAAGGTGTCTCAAGAGTGATTTGATGCATTAGGAGTAATTCGATTTTGAACCCTTTTTGGGGTTTTAGACATTGATCGAAGGTTCCAAAATTCGTTTTGAGATGACTTGCACGACAACGAATTGGGTGCTCTTGATCACTCTTCCTCTTATGGTATGGTCTCCTCTCATTGTTTGTTTGTTTTGCCTTCATGCATGGTTACCTGAGAGTAGTCTTCTTTTCTGCTAGGATTAATTAGGCATTATCTTTGTGATTTGTTAATGAATTTAAATTTATCTTTGTGTGATTATTTTGTTAAGAAGTTTTTGTTTGTGTTTTACATATCTTTCAGGGTTTGGAAAAGTACTAAAAGGAAAACGTACCAATACACCAAAACTATACGTGAAAAATTAGGAGAGAAGTCTCATATACTTGAATTCATCATATAAGATAAGTATATATTTTAATATAAGAAGCGACTGTGGAATACGCATATCTTTCAAGAGAAAAAAGTCTATTTTGCTCATTCACAATTAGATAAATATGTTACATTTTTATATTTCAAAATTAAATTAATTGACAAATATTAAATGGTTTTTTTAGCAAATCAAACCATGATTTAAGCTTTTTCTTATGTTTATTTATGAAACAAACAGAAATTGATTGGTGAAAGAAAATATTATTCATTTTTTTACCTTTATTTTATCTCTAGTAATTTTCATCTTACTTTTTACAATTGATTTTCATACTTCAATAATAGATAGAATACATTTATTTGAAAATATATTATATTTTAATAAAATTGGAAAACCTGGGATCAATGTCAATGTCCAATATATATTAATTGGTGGGTTTCTCCCTTTTTGTTGGGAAATTAACTACTCTCTCTTTGTTTCATTATAATTGTCATACTAAGTAATTTAATACATATAAGAAAAAATTAATAAACAGATGAAAGAGAATAATATTTTACAAAATGAATCTTATCATTATTAATTAATTTTTAATTTTTATTGTTCATCATTAATAATATTATAAAAAATATAAGTCCAAAAATAATTAATATTACATTAAAATTTAAAATGATAATTATTTTGAAAGTTATTTTTTTTTTCTTACACGGAGATTATCGTGTGACAGAAGAAGCTAGTATTAAATTGATGAGAACTTTTGTAGGACCAGTCTCAAAGCATTATGTTTCTCATGTACGAACTAATGTAATTAATGTCGCAAAATGTGGATGCGCATTAATAAGGTTGATATATGGTAGTAAAAAAAAAATACGGTAGTATTATGTATTGTTTTTTTTAAAGAAAGTATTATGTATGATAAACTACATTTTAAGTACTTTTATTAAGAATTCAAATAAAAAAATGATTTCTCATTGTATAAACATTGAAATGAAATGAAGTTTAAAGGAAAAATTTATTGTATACTGTAACTGAAAATTATTAAGTATTAAATTTGTCATTACTAATATTAATTTTGTTAATAAAAAATACTTATTAATGTCTTACATTATATTAATAACATAATGTATAATAATACATATTACCTAATTTTTATATTATTAAAAATATATATTATATAAACATATAATATTTGAATTAGTAATTCTTTTTTATTAATTGAAACAAATTCAATATTTAACCAATACGCGCGCACACAAATTATTTTGCTTTATTTGTTTTATTAGAAACGGATCAATTATACATGAAAAAGTAAGAGCATTGAATCTAGTCCTACATTCCATATTTCCATGTTTTGCATATTTTTACGATTTATATAATTATTTAGAAGCTACTCTAGTTTTAATATAATTATTGTAAAAGCTGGCAATATTATTACATATAATTACTTTAAGTATCACACGCTCTGTCTCACCCTAACTTTAAGTATCACACGCTTTGTCTCACCCTAATTTTAAGTATCACACGCTTTGTCTCATCCTAACATAATATATGTATGCAGTTCATTCAGAACGTGGGCATCCTTATAAATGTTACTGTCATAACCATATTGAGGCAAGTGTATCTATGGACTTGCTTATATTTGTTATATATTTCAAGTTGCCTCTGCTTTTCATTACTAGGTAGTATAGGTAAAGTTCCACTATTAAGATTTAACCATGTCAATATTTTATTCAAATCATGTTCAAGCACATGTTATTCAGAAAATTCATTGCCCTAAAGATATTTCACATTTAGGTTTGGGACATAGACAAGAAACTGTTGCCTGACGTGTACATTGTTAAGGAAGAAATCACTTGTTTCTCAGTCATTCAACATAGCCCTTTTATGTAAGTTTTTCAGTTTAGTTGGAAATAAGCTATCAATAAATTAAATTATTAGGACGCACAAAAGTTATGAGCCTGTATCTGTATGTGCTTTGGCATGTATAAATATATTGGATTTTCTAATGGCAATATTTCAGTTTTGATGCTTGATCAAGAACCATGGCATGTGGTACTGATGAAATACACCATACCCCTTTCAGCTTCTTATGGTGAGATTTTCTAAACCACTAGTTCAATTGGAACAATAATTAAATGACAGTACCTTCTAATAAGATATAGCTTCTTGTTATCTTAAATTTCTTATTAGTTTCTTCTGGAAATTCAACTGAAGAATCTGACGATATAGTTGCGACACACGTACTGCCTCAACCAGCAGCTGAGAGTCAGAGGTGATATGCACAAAACCAGCCTTCCTTTAGCACATTTCTATATTATTAATTTGGTATTTCCTTTTACTTGATCAATTTTTTTATGTTAAAAATTTCCAACTTCTGTTTTCCTATATGTTCAATGCAGAGTTCTCATAATCTTTAGAAATGGGCAAATAATAAGTATATATAAAGTTGTTGTCACTTGCTATACTCACCAATCAAAATCCACACCCGAAGCTTTCTTTTTTCTCCATCAAATTCTCTGACCTCAACATGGGGCTGCAGATTGACTCAGAAGCATAATAAAGTTGCTGACTATATTTTTCTTAACTGCTATTGGTAGGTGATAGATCAGCCATTTGATGTGTTTGAAGAAAATGGTTAGTTTAGCGTGCACCGCCTGTGGTTCGAGTAGAGAAGATGTTAGAGTTGGTTCAGTCTAAACTTCCTGGGGCTCTTCAATTTCTTCTTTGTCTGCTTCCTGAGAGAAAAAATTCTGATCTTTATGGTTAGTTATCTGATAATTTTTGTCTTTTGTTCACTCTTTTTATTCTTCATGCAATTGTTTAAGTCCCCTTATTGATTAAAATTAACTGAACTTGGTAAGGTCCATGGAAGAAGAAGAATCTTGCTGAGTTTGGAATCGTGACTTAGTGTATAGCTCCAACAAGGGTCAAATACCAATATTTGACTAATGTTTTGTTGAAAATCAATGCTAAGGTATGTTGTTTCTTGGGTTAGTTTTCTAATTTTTGGAATATACGTTGTAATTATTTTTTGTGCAGTTTTCCAGGATTCATTGTTATGCAGGTGGTCAGCTCCCGAGAATGGCCTCTAATATCAAAGTATGGGGCTAGCGTCCGTACCCAGTCTCCAAAGATGGAAATGATTGATAATTTGATCAAGAAGGTTTCTGACAAGGAGGATGAAGGCGTAATCAGGTTATTTTAATTTTGTATCAAATCATTGAATTGATCCTCCTAGTATATTTAGGATATCATATTGGTATCAATTTTTTTAACATTATTTTGGATGCGCAATATTTAATATTTTTTAACAATTTTAAAAGGATTCCATATGCATTTAAGGTAATAGGATTTTTGTTGATTTCATAAGAGAATGCTATATCATGCAAAGCTATTTTTTAAGTCACTAAGACAAATGTCAAAATCTTATAGATTTAACAAATGCTTCTATTTAATTTATGGTTCTATCACTTCAGAATGTTTGCGTGAATTCTTCTTCGCTCTGTATTTTAGTTTGTAATTCGTGACCCATAATGTGTTTGTTGTTATATATGTGTACTGAATTGTATATATATTTATTTTTTTACTGAATTATATATATATATATATATATATATTGTCTTCATTTGTTTTTATGTCTGTTATTTTATTAGTTCTTACATATTTTTATATAACCAATCTTCTTAATATAAGTTTATTTTTGTTTGTTATTGTATTTGTTCTTTATATAACTAATTAGTAAGGTATTTAAAGTAATGAGGTGTATATATAAGAAAAATATTATGTATAAAAAGAAAAGGGAGTAAGGGGCTGTCCACCAATCATTACTCTGATGTTAATATATTTATACGTATATATATTGCATTAATTTTGATTTTAAAATGAATCATTTTTTCTAAAAAATAAAATATTGTATTTTTATTGTAACACCCTGATTTTTTTAATGTGTGATTAATTGATTTTAATTTATTTATTTTTGTCCGCAAAAGAGTATATTTATATGTAATAGAAGCATGTACCAATGGTACTGAAACAGGAACATGAGAATTACAACTTCTACAAATTAGAACCTATTTAAATCATACACAAGATGCAAATAAGAGCTATTTTAATATGTGATTAAGTGATTTTAAGTAAATTTCAAGAGAAATTTATTTTAATTTCCATGTTTTGAAAAATTTAATACCTTTTGTTGTTTGAGTGATGTGGATTGAGTTGTTGTGCAAGTTTTGTTTTGGGCTTGAAATAAGATTTTAGAAAAACTTAATTCTGGGTTCATTTCCTTTCTCATTATCCTCCCTTGTGCGCAACTCCTAAATCTAATTAAGGTACACTCTCATTTCTCTCATTTTTTCCACTCACCAAAAATGCTCTTTCTCTCTTCCACTCAAGACACACCAAACTTCTAAGACTAATGTCTAACCCCTCATCAAGACAAGATTTTCTTTGCACTCCTTTTAAGTTAATTGGAAGCTTATGTGGTGATAGGTGAGATCTTCCTCCTCATTTTTCCCTTCATGTATGAGTTAATCTGGGCTTTTTAGTTTCCTATAATTAATCTAACTTTAAGTACCACCCAATGTCCATGATTAGAGGTGAAAATAAATCATACCAACTTTTTATAAATAGGTCTAACCTGTTATAAAAAATTAAGATTTTGCCTAACCTACTAGTTTATCAAAGACTTTTTTATATCTGATTTGACCTTTTTAAAAATCTAATTTGATGTATTAGTCTACTTAAAAACATTTTTTTAAATATTTTTTTATTATATAATATTATTAACATACGAAGATATTAAATATATATATATATATATATATATATATGGATCATTGCACCAAATGCATGGGCATTGAATGCAATATAAACACTTTTATCATATTGGTGTTAGGTAATGGAGTTAGGAAGGACACATTTACATGTAGAAGTAGTGCATAAGCGATGGCATGAGATGGCCAAAGAACCCAAATGGTGATGCAAAAGACACCAAAGATGAAGTATTAGAGCAACCTCTGGATTCAACTATTTGTCCCAAGTTATTAAGATATACTAAACGAACTATTGCACCAAAAAAAAAATAGACAGAAATATAACCATAAATTTACTTTTATAATACCAAACTCTTCTTCAACTACTTCATCCTCTTTCACCTCATTTGCCATCCTCTCTTCACTAGTAGCATTCTCCTCCATAGTAAAATAGTAGTAGATTCTTAATTTTTCTCTATTTTCCTGAAACTTCTTGATCTTCATTGAAAGAGGGAAAAGTAGAGGCAATAGAAAGGACACTAGAATACCAATCAAGATACCTAGTGAGGATGCTTTGCTTGTGACAAATTGCAAGGTGCTCAACACAGCATATATACCAGTTGAAATTGTAATAACAAACATCACAGCAAAACCAACATGAGTGTGGCTATTAGGACTTGTTACTTCATCAATTTCTCTAACTAGAGGAGATGCTATTAAACCAACTATCACATGTAAGAGAGAGTTGAGGAAGAGAAACGTTCTAGCCTTCTTGTGAGGAGAAACAACATCAACAATGTTGGCATAAATCTTTACACTTAGTTATTGGTAGCTAGTTGTTATTCCCACAGCAACTTGGCGATCAGAAAAGAAATTCCTTAGGGTGACAACATAGCACACTGTGTTGATCCAACAGATGCTATTACCAGCAAGAAAAGTTAGCAAGAACACATGCCAATAGGACAAAGAACAAATTTGGTTGGTTATGAAGAGATATTGCACACCATAACCAACTAACCCAAGAGTTGAACCAATCAAAAGAACCAACCAAACGGGGAGGTATATAGAAGCAAGGCCCAAAAACCAGCCAAAAAGCTTGTCTACATCAGATGCAAAAGCAAGGTTATTGAGTTGGACTTGGGAAATATATAGAAGTTGCTTCAGCTGAGAAGAGTAAGCAGGGAAAGTGTCAATCATGGCACAAACACTAATTTCTTTGCTTACTCTTCTCAGCTGAAGCAACTTCTATCTATTTCCCAAGTCCAACTCAATAACCTTGCTTTTGCATCTGACATAGACAAGCTTTTTGGCTGGTTTTTGGGCCTTGCTTCTATATAGCTCCCCCTTTGGTTGGTTCTTTTGATTGGTTCAACTCTTGGGTTAGTACGTTATGGTGTACAATATCTCTTCATAACCAACCAAATTTGTTCTTTGTCCTATTGGCATGTGTTCTTGCTAATTTTTCTTGCTGGCAATAGCATCTGTTGGATCAACACAGTGTGCTATGTTTTCACCACAAGGAATTTCTTTTCTGATCGCCAAGTTGCTGTGGGAATAACAACTAGCTACCAAGGACTAAGTGCAAAGATTTATGCCAACATTGTTGATGTTATTTCTCCTCATAAGAAGGCTAGAACGTTTCTCTTCCTCAACTTTCTCTTACATGTGATATTTGCTTTAATAGCAGCTCCTCTAGTCAGAGAAATTGATGAGGTAACAAGTGCTAATAGTCACACGCGTGTTGGTTTGTTGCGATGTTTGTTATTACAATTTCAAATAGTATATATGTTGTGTTGAGCAGCTTGCAATTTGTCACAAGCAAAGCATCCTCACTATGTATCTTGATTGGTATTCTAGTGTCCTTTCTATTGGCTCTACTTGTCCCTCTTTCAATGAAGATCAAGAATTTTCAGGAAAATAGAGAAAATTTGAGAATTTACTACCATTGTGTGCGTATCACTTTGAATAGCCCCACCAATTTATCTCAGGTGAGTCTCTAACTTCTTTATTGTTGTATAATACAAAATGGTAAAGTTACATGTGGTCATGGGGTCAGTGCACACGTGTTTACCATCCGTGTCAACCCTGCCATAGTAACATTTTCGCTCTAAGCGTAGACCCTGACATGCTTGCCCACCCTCCATGTCAGCCTTGCTACAGGAGCGCGAACTTCAGCAGTGAATCTCTCCTGGTCAACGACATATCTATTATGCCTTAGTATTCAAATTGGTGCAACCACCTTATCTTCTAATATCCCTCCAATAATGTACAGGATGTTACTTATCTATAAGTAAAAGCATATTTATAAGGTACACATTGTCTCCTATTTAAATTATATAACTGTTTGCTATTATCTATTATTATCTTGTCAACATATTACTAACAAACAAAGGCCTAAAACCCATACTCCACGCTATAAATACAAGTTCTCTCTAAACCTTTATTTAGGTCATAATTAACTAAATATTTACTCTATTCTCACTACTGTTCACCTACGATGAACATACATCCGACGCACCCTTGAAGACTTTCTATCCACTTTCTTACTCAGTTACGCTTCCATAATTGATGTACTTACTTGAGCGTCAGAGTGTCTTTCCTTTGTTTTGTAGGTCCCTCTCCTTAACAAGGCTGACTCACCGTCTGACATGCAGAGGCTAGAGCCCACTTTAACCCTGTCCAACTCATACGTGGAATTTCCAGATTTTGGTAAGAACAATTATTGTATACATTTTTGTGATGGTTTTTATCAGATGTACTGTGCGTGTGTTAGACACATTTCTGTGAATTCTGCATTCATCTCTTAATATAATCTTTAGATTCATATTACGATTTCTCATATCTCTATATGGATTATGGCTCAAGGAATCCATGCACAGAGGCATTTTCTGATTGTAGACTTAACTGATTCATATGTCTATTGTTGTTAAAATACAGTAAATTATGCATCAATTTAAAGTAATTAGTTATGTAATAGATTGTAATGGTAAAATGCCTTACAAAATTCACATTTGTAAAACAGAGATGCTGAGACATTGACCACTATGTATTATTTCAGAAAGATCTTCATGCTTTATGTACAAGGGGACATCATCATTATACACCCCAAATACAATTGTATCCCAAGACACCTACATAGGCTTGAGGAAAAGCTGGGGCACTACTACAAAAAGGTGCTTTAACAACGTTGGTTTAACGTCGGTTGTTCCAAAATCGTTTTAAAAAGACACACGGTGACATTTTTGTAAATAAATACAATAATTCCAAGATGGTTTCGTGAACAACCGTCTTAGAAACTACCATTCTAAGACGGTTTTTGGAAAACCGTCTTAGAATATTTTTGGCTTTTTTTAATATTTGATGTCTCCAGACTCCAACGTCCTGTCTCACCTTTTTTAAAATTAGGGTTCCTTCCGCCTCCACCCTTCCCCTTCCCCCTCCCCGTCCCCCTCCCAAACCGCTTCATCTCTCCAACTAACCCACTCCAACACCACTCTCTGGACCAACACCATCACAAACGTTCACGCTTCAAACTTCACCCTCTCCCTCTCCCTCAAGCGCGCTTCTAGACTCTAGTAACTTAATCCTCACTACCCGCAACGGCGTCGTGTTATGGCAGAACTGCAATTCCCCCACCGACACGTGGCTCCCCGGCATGAACCTTACTCGCCTCAACTCTCTTCTCTCCTGGCGAACCGAAACCGACCTTTCCCGAGGTCTTTACTCGCTGCGGTTGACGACACCATTCGACGGCGAGTTCGAGCTCGTCTTTTGTGTCAAGTGAGGTTTCAGTTGATAAATCTGCTTGCTTTTTTCATTTGTCTGGGTTTTTATTTTGAGTTGATTCTTTTGAATTGATGTCTTCTTTAGGCATGCTCACAATCAGGTTTTTCCCTTGCATCCTTTATGTTTTATTGTTCATTGCTTTGCTGTCATTTGGATCTTTGAATAGTGATTCGGCGCCAAATGGGATTCAGGTGCGTGTTTTTTTTTTTTTTTTTGTGAAATGTGAATCTGGTTTTGAAGTTTGGATTAATAATACCATATTGATTTGTTCAAACTTTGGACAGTGGTGATGCCACTGTGCGTCATTGATTGTTTCGTGTGTGAGTCTGTGCTTGTGTAATTGTGTTTGAGATTTTAATTGTATCATGAATAAGCAAGAAGGGTTGCTCCAGAATGCTTAATTTTCCCTTTTTACCTTTGTTTTTCTTGGAGGTGAGATAGTGATGGGGAAACAATGGAGGCTGAATTTAGAAATTTGGGTGCCATTTCGTTAACTTATTTCTTGTTTTAGTATATTGGTTAAGCTATTGTCTATGCTGTTACTTCAATTATTATTTTTCTATTATTTTCAGCATAAATTAGTGATAACTAATAACCAAATCCTTATCATTGTCTTTTCTGTGTTGAGTGTCCTCTGCTTTTATGGGAAAAGTTTAATTTATTTTGCCTTCTTATTCTCTTCTGTTATAACTTTATAAGTATGGAGGGAGCATTACTTGTGTGAAAGGGTTAGTTAAGCTAATGAACCCAGAAGACCGGCTAATACCAAACTCACAAGAGAGGCTTCCAGTTCACTTGGCTGCTTTATATGGCGACAACAAAATGGTGCAAGTTTTGTCCTCTAAGAATGTGCTTGACTAAATGGCTTCCAAGGATATTGAACGACTATTTTTTATGACCATAGAAAGCAACATGTTTGGTGAGTGTAAAACTAAACATGCAATCTGAATTCATATACCAATTGAGCTGATCATATATAAGCTATAGGTTTTCAATTCCAACGTCATTCGGTTTAATTGACCATAATTCAATAACAAATTTAATGATCAGTAGAGAACTGTAGAAATACTTATATTATGACCCCTAGGTTTTTGAAAGATTGTGATATCATCCTTTAAAACCCAACAGGTCCAATTTCTCATTGCTTTCTTATTTAAAATTAATTTTTATTGTAGTTTTTTATGAGTAATTAACGTGGATGATATAATTGTTTGTTATAGCAATTACATGTAGCTAGCTTTTTTAATTAACAGTTAATGGCAATTAGCATAGCATAATGAAAAGAGACTAAAAAGTACTACTTGATTCAAATGATCTATATCAAATTTTGATAGAAACCCTGATCAGATCAAGATATAAATTTCAACATACTTTGTCCTTTGCCCCAAGTAATTTGGAACCCAGCTAGTACTGAAGGCATCTTTGGATTTTTATAAGATTAAATTGAATTTACAATAAATCTCCAACTTTTTTTTATCATTACAGCAGCTCCCTTATCCATCCAATGTAATTGCAAACAATTAAGATATTCGTATTTGGCATAATTTCCATATATATTTTTTAAAGTTGTATATTTTTTTTAAAATAGATATAAAAAAAAATATGGTGTGTTTCATATAACAATAAATTTTTAGTTTAACTTTTTTTTTCTTTGTTTTCATTTTAAACATTGCTTGGACCAATCAACTGTGCTTATTGCTGGACACGAAATTAGAGGACAACAATACAGGAGGTTCATCACAAGCGGGACTGGAATTGCTTAAAAAATTATGGATTCAAGTTAGAAAAATGGAAAACAAAAAGGATATGGAGTCACGCACTTTCCATCTTCACAAGGCACACAAAATTCTTCTTTTCTCTCACTGGTCTACATATAGATGAAATAGTTGTTGGTTTTTTAGTTTTTTATTGGTTCTGATTTATCGTACTGGTCTTTGTGATTTTTATTTTGAAATTTGATCCAAGCCAATTAATGTGATTTGTGGCTTATGTTTTTTGCTTCTAATTTCTTCCATCTCTGTTGTTAAAGTGTAAAAACTAAGTATCCCTCTTCAAATAAGGTAATTGGATTATATTCTCAATCACTTAATACCAGGTTGTGTTGGGGGTTGTAGAGCATTAGATTCAATAATTCCAAGACTTATATTAGTTGTGTATGGTCATCTTATCCACTATCCAGTATCCAATCTCAGTTATTTTTAGATTAAAAATCAACTCAACCCTATATCTTGTAGCTCTCCATATACTATATCCTCACTAGATTTAATTACTTCGTTATGAGAAGAAAATAAGCAGAAAATAAGCTCTACATATGGTATAAATTGGAGTGGACAGCATTCCCTCATAAATCATTCCTATAATTGCAATTGCAGGATGAGGAGGATGAAGATAATGAAGAGGGGGGAGGTCTCAGTAAATTTGGGAAAAAGCTGAAGAAGCTGCTTGGAAAAGCTTGTGGTCTGAATGAATCTAATGCAGAGGATGAGGATGATGTATGGGGTTTTTTCCCATTTTTTTTTTCACTTCGCCATTTTCTTTAATTGTTCCTTATGCCACTGATAAGATGAAAAAGTTAAACATAGCTTAGTGAAAGCAGCAATCCCTTTTGTGGTGAGCCTTTTGCATTTGTGACTTCGGATATGGGAAGTGTTTTAATTTGTTTTGATTTCATTGGAATTCTGTAAAACCTTGCATATGGTTTGAACTGGACTTGAGCATTTTTCATGGATTAATGAGTCATATTTGTTTGCCTAGGTGGATGATGATGTTGGTGTTCATCCTGTCATTGCTACGAAGCAAAAGGATGCTCTTAAGGAAGAACCCGTTGACAACAACCCTTCAAAGCCAACAGCAACAGGACCTGCTCGTGGAACACCTTCTTCAAAGTCTTCAAAGGGGATGAGAAAATTAAATGAAGAAGCAAAGCCATTTAATACTGCACCTCCAAAGAAGGTGAAGGTAGAAAATGTAAGTCACTGATTTTTGTGAGATTGCTTGATTATTACAATTATTGCTTTACTTTACCTTTACATAAAAATGTTGGCTGCTTGGTTAACTTTGATAAATTTATCACTTAGCAATTTCATTTGTGCTTAGCTTTATTTTAGAAAGATGGTTTATTGCAACTACTTAAATGGAAGACTTTTTTTGAGAAGATTTGGACAATAATGCTCTTAATTTAACTTGGAAGCAATTTTTCCATTGATGGATTCGAACACCATATGGCTTTTATTGTTTTGTTTATAAGATGAGATTTTTTTAGAAGACTCTTTCATCAAAGAAATTTTTTCTGTTACAAAAAGAACTTGATTTTAGATGCTAATCCAAATGTTTTTCCTATAAATATCATTGAAATTCTTTGTTATCTTATTAAATCAGGAACCAAAAGCGTCCACCAAAGATGGAAATGGATCTGCATCTAAAAATAGTGCACCTCCAAAGGGTACACCTCCATTGTCATCAAAGGCCGGGTCTTCCACAACAGCTTCTGGACCTGTGAGTGAGGACGAAATTAGGACTGTTTTAAGGCAGAAGACTCCTGTAACCACTCAGGATCTTGTAGCTAAATTTAAGGCAAGACTAAGATGTTCAAAGGTAAGTGTTACTTTTGCTTTATCCTTGATTGAACTTGATGTGTTTGAAGTATGTATGCATGAAGTATGTATTACGTAAGGATAAGAATGCTTATTTGATACCTTTTCTTAGCTTGAGGGCAACCCCAGATATTTAGATAAACAGCGTTTGAAGATAAACCACAAATTGAATGGTAGTTTCTACAATATTACTATAACTAATTGTTAGCTTGTAAAAGCCCAACATGGTTTGCTACTTTACTCAAAAGCAAAAACAATAGGTAGCAGCATTAAACGAAGCTTTGTTGTGATCTACATGCATTGAATTTTTGTTATATGAATATGTTTGGTGTAGGAGGACCAGTGGCCCTATAAGGCGCGCTAAGGGTGGTTGGACAGGCAGGAGGTTAGTCTTTACTAATTGGAGATAACTGTTTGTTTTTTTACTTATCAATTTTAAGGGAAAGAGTTGGAAGAAAATAGGTATTTATTTATAGTTATCCTAGTTAGTTATTCTGGCATCACTTGCTATTGTTGTGTTGTTTTTGCTATAGTATAATATATAAAATCTAACGTCTAATAATATATTAAAATTAAATTCTCTTAAAAATTAACTGACTATTTATTTTTATATAAGATTTTTGAATTAACTGTTGAATGAAACCATAGGTATTTTGTGAAAAATGGTAATTTTTTTAAAAAAGATATTTTTAGATGGTTCTCTAGAAAACTGTCTTAAAAAGAAAACTTCTAAGACGGTTTTTTCGCAAAATATCTATATTCAAAAGAAGAAATTCTATGACGATTATATAAAAAATCGTCTTAGAATAATTTTTTTTATTTAAAAAAGGATATCCTAAGATGGTTATCTAGAAAACCGTCTTAGAAAGTATACTTCTAAGACAATTGTAGGCTAACAACCGTCTTAGAATGTCACTTTTTAAGACGGTTATAAACAAAGAATCGTCCTCGAATGTCACATTCTAAGACGGTTCAATAATCGTCGTAGAATGTCTTATCTTTCAACGACGTTGCATACAACGACGGTTCTCGAACCGACGTAGAATGGGTCAAATAACCGACGTAGAAAGCGCTGTTTGTAGTAGTGAGGTATCGTCAATGTGATCTCGTATAAGGGATCATCATCAGGTTTCGGCTTATGTATAGATTTCGCCAATCCCTCAAGTCCTTTTTTATCTTACACAATTAATAAACATAATTCAACGACAGTTAACAGTTTATTTGTAACAAATCTTTTTTAATAATATCAAACACAACAAAAGGATATATACTTGTTCTAAAATAGACTGTATAAGATTTGTCGGCCAAGAAAGGCAGGTGTTAAGGGCCTCCCCCACTAACTGAACCTCTTCAGTGAGTACAGGTATGCGAGCATTAGCATCTCAAACTTCCTCAACACTGACCTTCACTTGATCATTGGCCAAAGGGATGTTGTGGACGGTTGTCGATCCCTCATAAACTCTTCCAAGGGCAACCAAGCGGGGAGGATTATCACCAACATACAACCCACGCCTGTCTGATGCACCCATGTTTGGGTCCTACCCTAAGGGATCGACATATCTTCCCTTTGTGTTGGCACAGGCAGCAGAAGGACCAACCTCAGCTTAAGAAGCGGTACAAGTCCCTGTGATTGCATCTTGGCCTACATATGGTTAAAGAACAACATTAGTTGTCGAGTCACTTTTTCATTGATCAATTGCTCCAGCTCGTCCTGATATTATGTGTCAGCTCCGCCTTAAGATTTTGTTTGAGTCAATCCAACTCTAATGGAATGATCGACGTAGACGTGTAGGAGCTTACTGAAGCCAATCCAAAGTATTGTTTGATCGTCACACCGGCTCCAGCAGCACGAACACGGCTAGAGTGCTGTGGTTACCCAATGGCAACAGTCAATACATCCTAATGTCCAAAGGCGACAAAACTACCCTGTTGTGACTTCTCTTCAAGGGAATCCTGCATGAGTTTATGGATGATGTTGTTATTATAAAAATTGACCATTGAAATTAAAAAAAAAAATAACTTACAATGCTTTTTGCAATTTTGCGTGCCCCCTCAGATTTCATATCTTCTGATTTTTTGGTACGAGTCATCTTCCACTTTACGTGTCGGCTAATGGAAGATAGAGGATCAACAATTGTTTTTATGCTCCCAGATTGGGCTGCTTGCTCTAATCGTTCCTTTTGTTTTTCCTCCCTTAACTTTTCTTGTAGTAAATCATAACCCCGATGAGACAACACGTGAGGGGTAGTGTCTAGTTTCTGGATGGCTTGAGTCTTCTTTCTAACATCTGATCACAATTAGACAGAACTTATCAACAAAATGCGCTTGAAAATAATGCATAACTGTCAAATTCATAAACAAATACAAGTCAACTAACCTCCCATGAAGGTTCTCTATGAGTCTGACAAAATTGGTACCACTTTTTTTTGCTGATGCCTACTTCTCACAGGCAGTGTCATCATCATCCTCCATGCCTTGTGCTAGAACCCATTTGGAGTTAAAATCTAACTTAAACTATCTTCATCGCTCTCCTACCGTCATAAGGATTTTCTTCGTCGTCCTTTGATCGGACGCTTCTAAAAAGGGGGCATAGTTTGGCACTTCGGCGACAAAGAAAGACTTAGAGAAGGGCTAGTTTGCGAAGGACTCGTGATATGACATACAAAAGACAAACTACCCTCGCAAGGTCACAAATCACATTTAAATTTTGAGATGTGTGTTTTAAGACGATTCATGCATGCATGTATAAAACTAAAAAAAAAAAAACAGAAGTTCATGTACATTAATTCTATTTCTCATTTATTGAATCTCTTTCCTACATTAATTGAACTTTACAAATTTCTATCTGTAGAAAAGTGTACATCCTATTTTCATTTATCAGTTAGTAAGACTAAAGTTTCATACTTGGTGTTGGCTGCTACTTAAGTTATTGTTCAAGTTATGAGAAAAGTATAATTATTTTATGTTTTTCTGCCGTGTTAGACATTTTTCTAACCTATGCAACTTTGCACAAATTAAGCAAATTTCATTAATGATCTATTTTTAACCAACTTTAATTAGCTAATTAACTACACAATTCTTTGAAAAAAGTAATTATCTCTCTCATATTTATTGTATAGACTCATTGAAGAAAATCTCCCTATTTCCAAATGGTTACTTTTAGTTCTTCTTTATTCATTGTCTTTATAGTTTAACACTTTGTGATGATTTTTAATCACTATTTTTTTTAAAAAAAAAATTAACGATATATTTTACTTGTATGTTTGATGACCATGTTTTATGTATGACAATTTTAAAAAATACAAAAAAAAACATGAATGTGAAATTGTTATATTTTTTACATACTCTTGTGGATATAAACCATCACAATTCATTTCAAAAAATTTCAATTAAAAAAAAAATTACATGCAAAATCGTCTAAACTTGTTATATCATTAACACATAATGAGAAGGACTAAAAATAGTTTTTGAAAAATTTTAAAGACTAATGAAAACAAAATTTTTCGAAGGACTAAAAAAAATTACTCAAATTTTAAAAGACTAATAACGTATCTAAGCAAAAAAATATATAGCAGTGTCATTATAAAATTAAATTGAATAAAAAAGAATTAAAAAAGCATGACAGTGCAATAATAATAACAATCGTAATATATTTAAGATTTTCTTGTTAAAAAAACATATTTAAGATTCCGAAAGAAGAAAAAACAGAACGAAATTTTAATTTTATTTTCGTTTCTAATGTATTATTTTCGTTCACGGAAACAAACACAGCCTTAATGAATGTGGCAAGGAACCATTATGTCTGTTTTAAAAGATGCGTCGTTGTCATTGATGCTTTTATTTTTGCTCTCTTTTGGTGCATTTTTTGCAAAGGAAGAACTTTTGATCATGACTAGCAGCTTGACTGATACTTTTTTATAAGTAGCAATAGGTTGTGGCGAAGCATGAACAAAAAAATTGGGGAATCCATAATAAGATTTCATTAATGCATTCTTTTTTTTAGAAGATTTCAATAATATATTATATTCATATACTCTTTGTTAATTTGTTATTATTTCATAATTATATTTAATTAATTCACTGACGTTTCCTCATGCAATAATTTTCTATCAAGTTCGTATCTCTAATTTTCATCATAGGAAAATAAAATCAAAACAAAACAAAATAAAAAGTTAAAGGAGACTTGTAGAAAAAAATAGAGAAAAAAAATCATACACACAAATATAACTTTTGAAATGACAGTCACAACAATTTTTTTTTAATAAAGCAAGATTATCTTTTATCTAAGAAAATTTTACTTGAATTAATAAGATTATTATGGACGGAACTGTTTTCCTTCATCTATTTAATATAATTGTATACTCAGAGTTTAAACTCAAACACAAATAAAATAATAAAAAAATCAAATCACAGTCAAAAGAATAAATACTATTGATCAGATTCTATGACAATTCATCAAAGTTAAAATGCATCAAGCCATTTGAGTTTTGAAAAAAATGTCTTTTTAAGTATATGAAAAAAAAAATGTGATGAGTATAAAGGTTTTTTTACCAAGACATTCAATCATAAACTATCATGTATAATATAATAAATTTATTAACTTTAATAATAATTATCTTAAAAGTCATATTAAAATTGATTTTTAATTAATTAAAATATATAATTATACTAGATGTCTCTATGTAAAAGTCACTTTTAAATTTATTAGCTTAAAAAATGAAGGACATGGCTTCTCATATTGCTAGTTTTTACACAAGTTGCTAGTCATGCTCAAAAATACCTCCTTCACAAAAATGGTGATGAATTAACTGACCTCCCATCCTCCAATGAACCCAGATATCTGATTGGAGCATGCTTCTTGCTGCTATATATCATAGAAGATTTTTTCTTAGCTGCAGAAAAGCAAAGTTTCCATGATGCATGTCTACATGTAGCCCAATGGGAAATCCAGAAACCAGAATGGAGGGTACCTACCACCAGAATGGAGGGTATCAAGCACCAGAATACGGAATAAAAGTATAATGTACTGCATATCTTCTCTATAAGTTTATTCAATTAATGCATCCTTATCCAGCATTATGAGACATAAAATGTTAGGATAAGTTCCTTTATGCAGCAAAAAGTCAGTGTCGTCTATTTAGTATTCTTCTGAAATCAGACTCATAGAGAACCACCAGTAGAAGTCAGAGACACTAAAGAGCATATATGAATTGACAGTGTATCAATTATTGGATTAGTTGATGCTAGTTTATCTCTATGATTTCCTTAGCCATGGGACTATTCAGAGGTCCGGGTCAATCCCATGACCCAAACCCAATTATATTAGTTGAATTTTTTAAGTGTCAGGTCAAATCCAACCAAAATCAATTAAGACCCAATCATATACAGGTTAGGTAACTGATTATTTTTTTTAACTTGACTCAATCCATCCGTATCATATGATTAAATTTATTATTATATATAAATTAATTATTAAATACAAAACACATTAATTTTTAGCTCATATAGTGTATTAAATAATTCAATTAAATCATTCATGATTTTTTCTTTTAATTTTTAGCTTTTTTTTTGTCAATTAAACAAATATGATTATGTATCATGTAATGATTGATTGGTGGTTTGTACCATACAATAATTGTTGTCTAATGAACCATATGTTTAAAAGGATTTTTTTTTATTCTTTTAGCTAGTATATATAATTGATCAATTAGTACAAAGACACGATCCAAGACCATATTTAAATTCTATAAGCTGAAATAATTCTCTCTGCATACTTCAGACATTATAATCCAGGGGATTGGTTCAATGCCTAGAGAAAATCCAATGAACAAAGCCTGAAAAACAGTTAATCAAATTGACAAGTACTGAGCACAAAAAAAAATGCCGAATCAATAAAATCATACTAGAAGCCCCATAAGAGAGAGCATTGCCAATATTTCATGAACGTTAGAATCATCTATTACCACACCATGGATTCAATAAAACAACGCCATTATTAATTAATAATGTTGATTAGATCAACTTCAAATGTTAGTGATTAATCAATAATTAGTATTATCAACCTCCAAATAAAATGTGGTGGCTACAAGGAGGAGGCTAAGTGTCATTATAGAGGAGGATAGCTGCAAAAAGAATTAATAATATTTAAACTTTTTCAAATTTTTTCAGAGATAAAGTAGGTGATGCATGGTGGATATTAATTGTTGAGAAGCAAAATTTTCTTAATACTCACTATTAGAAGCATCCTTCTTCCACTTCTGTCTACCAACCAAGTAGCAATCCCAGTCATTGCAACCTGCATATATATATATATATATATATGTAAGATTAAGAAAATTAATGAACAATGACAATTATAAGTTTTAAATTTGATACTCACATGAAGGCAATATCTATTATTCTAGAACGTGTGTAGATTTTAACCTGCATGGCTCCAAGTCCAAATGTAGCAGTATCGCTGGATGAAATTCCTATTATACCACCATAATTCAAGACATGTCTTGCTAGAATAGGGTTTGCTTACTAATAACTAATTTACAAAGCCTAACATGATACAAAAATTGACAATTAATTAATAGAAAAGAATTATCTAATTAATTAATTACCTTGCACTTGCAAATATCTTGCTATAATAGAAAAAAACACCATTGATACCATGAAGTTGTTGGTTTAGCTTATCCAAAAGAATTTTTCATTTTCCGACAAAATCTTACCTAATATTGCTAAAATTCTCCAGTTGACAAAAAGACCCACCAGGTAAGCCAACATGATTCCAATGGTAACTGAAAGTACGAGAAAAGAACATAAATATATGAATCAATAATTAAAATTAATTAACTGAAGAGTAAAAACTAATAACAAATGTAAGGCTCCATAGCTAACCTGGTTCACAAATCCAAGACTACCTCTCATGGTTCGAGGTGATACCTCTGCTATATAAACTGGTACCTAAACAAACAAAAAATGAAAATTGATCTACTTATTTTTTTCATATGAACATTTTAAGGCAGTTGTCATTTCTAACAAACAGAGACAGGAAAGCCTTGCTTCATTCTTGATTTGCTTCCTCCCCACATCTAATCCTACCCTGTGAGAATAATAAGTCTATTTTTTTTTTTATCTACAACCATGCCATAGCCTAAGAAGTGATAAACAAACCAGAATTTTAGATAAGTTTTTATCTCAGCTTATCTTTCTAGGGATGGAGGATAGAAATAAAATATCCCACGGATTTAAACTAATGTGTTGATATTAGTAAAGCTAGAAGAATTTAGAAACTTTACATTCCAAGTCCCATCTTCCCATGTCAAAACATAACGACAAAAGAATTGTATTTACCACATCAACGAAGTTTTCCCTCCCTTACACCCTAAGACACAAATGGAAAAAGGCAGAGAGAGTAATTTAGAATTTAGACAGTGTAAGAGATATGTTTGTCATACAAAACAAAAGTAAACAACCCAACCAACAAACAAAATTATTCTTCATTAACTGGATTACCTGTTTTGTTACTGTTGGAAGTTCTAATGTTAACCAAGGGACGGCGTACAACACCACAAATATCACAAAAAGTCATACTCTCATCGTTGTCGTAAGTGCAAATGGAGCATTGCCAAAGCCTAGGCTTAATGGTCTCTTGCTTTGTATCAGGTCCTCCTGCTACGGCAGAAAAAAATTATTATCAACAATAAATAATGTAAAAATTCAAATAGTCAGTCAGTAAAAAAAAAAAAAAAAAAACTTAGTAGCAATAACAAGAAACCTAACAAATAACAACCACAGCTCCAAATCAGAGAAACTGCATGGAAAAAATGTAGCAGAGCTAAACAGATACTAATGTGAAACAAGCTGTGTAAAGTATAACTGACACCAAACCAGAGGATATACAAGTGAAACAGAGCACCATATTGGAAAAAATAAATAAAGCGAATTAAGGTAACTAACCATAGTCTTCTGCATCGGCATCATCATAAGCATAGTCATCATAATCATCATCATAGTAATCATCGTCGTAATCGAGTTCGTAATTTACTTTATGAGGCATGATGGCAGTGAGCATGGAAACGATAAAGCAGATCAATTAGAAAAAGAAGTAAAACAGAATTGGGAAAAATAGGATGAAACTAAGCCCGCATCGTCAATTCGTACGAGTTCTTGGCGGAACGGTGGTTTTGGAACAAACAGTTAACCATTCCGGAGGTTCATAGGTTAGAGCTACGTGCTAAGGCAGTGTTAACCTAGCATTCTTGAGCTACGAGCATGGAGGAGTTCGATTGAGAAACCCTTAATTGAACGGAAAATGAATGAATAAGCAGGGTGAGGATTAGGCAAGGGAGGGAAACTAAGGTTTTTGTAGAAGTGTTGAGAGGGATTGGGCCATTTTTCTAACATGTTCAGGAAAGTATTTCTCCAGAAATACCCTCTTGAAGGTTTCTCAGGTCACAACTTGACCTTCCGCCTCCAAGCATTGGTGAGTTTTCTCCCACCAATACTCAGCTTCTTCTACCAGAGTGTATGTGCCAATAGAAACCTTCTGCTCCTCCAGACATGCCATTACTTGGAAGATTTTCTCAGTCTCCCATATCTAGTTCTCAGCACCATCAGGGTTGTATCCTCCATTGAAAGCAGGGGGATTGTTTCGTTGGAAGCGATCCAACCCTTGATACTTAGTAGCTCCAGTAGATTCTACTATATTATGACTCCCCATAGCCTGGGCTAAGGCTTAGAGAGCATCAGCTATCGCAAGATCATTTCGTCCAACCATCACTCCCTGCACACACCAGGAAGTGAGAACATGGAAGGAATACACACAAGAAAAAGGAATAAGACAATTTTATACCTATCTCAAGTCCCTACTTAATTACTCTTGAGAATTGATGCCTCAAGAAATAACTCATCTACAACAATTCTCTCGAGACATTAATGCTCATTCTCCAACCTTTGTCTTCCTAACTGCTTGTCATAATGTCCCATTGCACTTCATGAATTATTCAGATGGCCAATCTGATAGCTCGTGGAAGGCATTGGAACTCATGGTATAACAAACATCATGAATACAAAAATGTTATGACAGCACCAACAAATCTCCATATTCCACATAAAACAAAAATGTGAGTGAGTTTCAAACACAAACAGCTCAAGCAGCTATGAAACAATCAAATACTTAAACATCAAACATTCAACACAACAAACACAAAATGCATAGAGAAATACAACAGAGTCACAACTCACTGGCCGAAAAGGTTCAACCTGTTTTGGGACAACTAATGTAATGACTCCCCTCGTCGCTATGATATCACTACTCTAAATGTGTAATTTTCAATTTTAAATGGAAACTCTATTAATTGGATTATGAAAATGAGGGTAAATTTTTTACTATAATACACTCACCAGACAACACACAAATACGTAAATAAATACACACACACACACACACCCCTATATATATATATATATCATTCACATGTTAGAATATAATTCAATTTTTACATGTTTCTAAACCTGGGATTTACATGCCCAATCAAAAATAATCAAGAAACCAATTGATGAAGAGTTGATAACAAAACACAACTCTTTCCCAAAATGTATCCAACGTTATCACATTAGCTTGGTGGCTCCAACAAAAGAATTCCCTCCAACTACAACTACTGCTGCTCATCTACTCCCACGAACAAAGGTTCACAATCATCAAAGGTACCAATCCATACAATACAAAATTGCACGGGTGAGTTTATTGTAAAGATCAAAAAAAATATAAAATGACAACAATTAGAAAGAAAACGATAACACACCATCATGCAATGTGATACATTCGTTAGCAAATAGCCTAAGCGTGTCCACATGACACTCTAACTTAGGAAAACTAGGCAGTAACTGTTGTGCATAGGCAACTCTCCCATGTTGATCAGCATGAGTCTCAAGGGAGTTCCAAACCAAGTGACATGTCCCCAAGTACTATTAACAAAGTTTATACTATTTACATGCAATAAAGTATGAAACATGGGCACCATCAATGCACTAACCGTGGATAGTTAAAAATTCTAAGCAATACCCTTCCCTTTCCAAGGATGCTTGAAAATTTTAACACAATCACATCCCTCTCAAAGGATATCCAACAGGTCACTACATCCCCATGTACATACACAACATACATATATCACGATGACATCATTAACATCAACATGTGTTTGGTGAGGGTTCCCTGACCTCAACTATTGTATCAAAAGCTTTAAAAAAACCATAAACTCCCCTCACCTATCTATATTCTCTCGTTCGCTCCTCGCGGTGTTGTTGTGAGATCTCTTAGGTTCACTTCCATTAGTCCAAATACAGAGCTCTATATACCAAAATCGAAGAAATTTAGTATAGATTTCCAATACAAGATTAACATTAATATTCAGGGTCAAATACCCATTCAATTTTTAAAAGGGACTAAAATGGTGTTTTTGGAGTCTATATCAAAGATACATCATTTTCAAATTCCCATCACTCCATTGTGATCAGGATTCAGTGCAGGTCATGAAAATTAGATCATTATTATAAAAAGGCAACTTTTTAAACATCTCATTTTCAAAGGGTTTTTAAAAGAAGTGTAAAAACATTCAATAACGATACCCAAATCATAAAAGAACTAAGAGAGGTTTAAACTATCTAGGAGAAGGCAAGGAAATCATGGTTACCTTGAAAAAACCACGAAAGGAGAATTGAAGGCTCTATTATCTACCAAATCCTAGAGTTGAGTTTTGAAGATTTTTCATGCCGGTTAAAGTGTTCCCCTTCGTACGGTGGATTGGCGACAAACAACGTTTGCTCGTGACGGTCACTGGTGGTCCTCGGTGATAGAGGAGGAAAGTTAGGGTTTTGGTGAGGGTTTTGGAGAGAGAGAGAAGTGAAATTTTGGGTTTTCACGCTGATGAACGTATATGTAAACTGAAGATCTTGCTTAGCAAGCTCGTCTCTCTAAGAAGAATTCCACTTTTGGCGCCGAGCGCGATATTTCACGTTGAGTGAATTTTTCCCTCTGTCTGGAATTGCGCTTAGCGCGCTGGTCGCACTAAGCGAGATTTCCAAAGTTGTAATTTCAGAAATCCCAACTATCAAAAGGTGCATACCTCGGTTGTGAACCTATAGTATAAATGTGAAGGAGATCCAACGGTTAACAAGTCTGAATTATGATTTTACCGAAATAGGTTTTCGATTAAACTATAAATCACATATTTGCATCACAGATCAAAGAAACTTCACATAACCTAACATCCACACCAAGAAGTTGTACAAGGATAATTCACACAACACTTCAAATAATCCAAATTAATCAAATAACACAAAAATACATCAAACATTTTTTATTTATCAAAATTTCAGGGTGTTACAACCTACAGACCACGTCCAACTTGTTTCTGAAGAGCCACTTAGCTCTTACTCTTTATTTCCTTGTGGTAGTTCTACAAGCTTCCAAACATAATTTTTTTTTATAATTTTTCAAGTTCCTCTTGCATGGCTTTTACCCATTTCTCATCTTCAATTGCATCATTAATATCTTTGGGTTCCACTTATGAAATGAGAGTTGTGTAACCTTGTTGTCTAAGAGATCCTCTTGTGTGGACTTTCAAGTTCCTCTAGTGATTTGACTATCTGGATGGTTATTCCTTAAAATCCATCCAGTTGGTTCTTTTTCGTCTTAAGGTTGTCCTATTATTTGATTGGACGCGTCTATTTCTGTAGGTTGTTATATCAGTGATCCAATGCCTTCGTCCAGTCTTATATCTGCAAAAGATTCATCAAGCTATGACATTTTTGTATCACGCTTTATGTCATTAAATCTTACATGAATATCTTCTTTCATAACTGAGGTTCTAGACGTTGTAGACACTATGCCTTGGATGTTTCAGAGTACCCAAGTAATGTTCCATTATAATACTTAGAGTTACACTTTCCCAAGTTGTCTTTAGTGTTAACAATGAAATACTAGCATTCGAAAGGGTGGAAATATAAAATGTTGGGCTTTCGTCCTTTCCACGGTCCATAAGGAGTCCTTTTTAGAATGGGTCTTATGTAAATTCTGTTTTGTACATAATAGGAAATATTCAATGCTTCAGCTCATAACTATTTAGGTGTAGGGTTGTCATTGAGAATGGTTCTGGCCATTTCTTGCAATGATATATTTTTTTCTTTGAACATCATTTTATTGAGGTGTTCTAGCGTAGAGAAGTTATGAAGAATTTCATTCTCTTCACAGAATAAATGAAAGCTTTCATTTTCAAACTCTCCACCATGATCACTTTTTCTGATTGAAGTAATGCATACTGCCTTTTCATTTTGAATACTTTTACAAAATTTAAAGAAGAACTCAAAAGACTCATTCTTGTGAGCAAGGAACATAACCCATGTCCATGTTGAGTATTCATCGACTACTACTAGACCATATCTCTTTCCACTGGCAGAGGTTGTTCTAGCTGGACCAAAAAATCAATATGTAACACTTCAAGTGGTCTTGATATGGAAACAAAGATTTTTTTATTGAAGATGAGGTTTTCCCTATCTGACATGCTTCATAAAGTAATTCATCTTTGTATGACATTCTTGGTAAACCTCTCATATTTTAGTTTTGCAGTTTAACCTCAAGCTTGCATGTCCAAGTTTCTTGTGCCATACCTAGTGATATCCTTTGATGGATAATAGGCATGTTACATTTTGATTTAACAATTCATAAGATTAATCTTATAGAGATTACATTCCTTCTTAGCAGTGAAAAGTTAGGTTCCAATTTTGTGTTGGACAACACACCCTTCTTTGCTAAAGGAAACATCAAGTCCACCGTTACATAATTGACTAATGCTAAGCAGATTGTGTTTAAGCCCTTTAACAAAAATTACATTATCAATTGGAGGATATGGATCGATACTTATCTTCCCTACTCCTGGTATCTTCTCTTTCTGATTCCCTTTGAAAGTGATTGTTCCACCATGCATCAGAGTCAGGTTGTGGTCAAAGATATTTGTAACAAAATTATTTTCTCTTTGGGTACCCAAATTTTCTTAGGTCCTTTCTTGTTATCTCTAAAAACATCAGACCATCAAGTTTTTGGTAGATATCTACACTTGAATGTCATGTGTCCAACCTTTCCACATAAATAACATACTATGGTTTCTTTACCATGAACATATTTCTTTTCTTCATATCCATTCCCAGATTTGTAAGTTGGGCATTTGTTGTATCTTAACATTTTGTTATGTTTCTCAATGCTTGCAACAAATTTGAATAGAGTCTCTCTTAGAAATTCAATTTCTTGATGAAGTATAACAACATCTTAAGGTTGTTTTTGTAGAGCCTCATACTGTTCAAGTTTATCATTTGAGAGTTTTAGGCTTTTATTATATCCTTCACATTCAAACGTCGTTTTGGGATCTCTCAAGTTCACGTGCTTTGGCACAAACGCAGAGCTCTATATACCAAATTGAAAATAATTTAGTATAGATTTCAAAAACAAGGCTAACATGAGCATTCGGGGTCAAATACCCACTCAAAGTTAAAAAGGGACTAAAATGGTGTTTTGGGAGTCCACATCAAAAGGACATTATTTTAAAATTTCGATCACACCAATGTGACCGGGGCTCAATAAAGATCACAGAAATGAAATTAATTACATAAAAGGAGACTTTTACAACATCTCATTTTCAAAGGGTTTTCAAAGGAAGTATAAAACTCCCAACAACGGTACCCAAAACACAAGAGACACTAAGAGAAGCTTAAACTAGCTAGGAGAGGACAAAGGAAACCAAGATTACCTCAAGGAAACCAAGAAAGGAGAATTGGAGGCTCCATTCTCTACTGGACCTTCGAGTTGAGTTTTGAAGGTTTAGCTCCGATTAAAGTGTTCATCTTCGTGCGGTGGTTTAACGGCAAGCGGCGGTGCCTCGTGGTGGTCTTCGGTAGCTGTGGATGGTGGGAAGCTTGGGAGATGTTTGGGGGAAGAAGAAAACCAAATTTCATGGTCTGGATGCTTCTATGTGTATTTATCACTGCCTTAACTTACCCAGGCTAGCCAAAATGCCTTCAAAAATTCGCCTGGGCGAGCTGACCCAATTTTAAAAATTTTGCTTCGATGAAAATTAATTTCTTGCGTTTAATATATTATTTTGACAATCCCAACGGTCAAACTTTGCACATGTGGGATGGGAACCTACCTTTACAATTTGAAGGCGATCCAACGGTTAAACAATCCAAAATATTGATTTTACGGGTCTATCTCGAAATAACTCAATTACAACGCAGTTCAAACAACTCCACATAACTTGACATCTACACCAATTTATTGTGCATGAATAATTCACATAATATTTTAATTAATCTAAACTAATCAAATAGTCAAAAAACACAAGAAATACATCAAACATATATTTTCAGTTATCGAAATTTCAGGATATTATATTATCTAGGTTGTATTAGCATAAACATTGGTAATTAAATTATTTTACACTACAATATTGTTTGATATATTTCCATATGTGGAAGATAAAGGAAATGAGAATTTCACGTTGATAATAAAACTAATATTTCTTTTATTCTTTATTTGTCCATTTAAGAAAATTAACATACAAATTAAAATATAATTAATGTCTCTTGTTAATTTATCTATTCATCTAATATTTTAGTTATTATTATTTCCTTCTCATTAATGACAAGTATTATTTAATTACATTGTTTTGATTTAGTTATTACGTAAGTAAAAATTTGAAAGAGCGACGATATTTGACCACTCATTATTTACAAACACTCCATCAATACCTATTATTTCTCTCTTTTCCCCTCTTTCCGTCACATTATATCACCAATCTTATCAATCATTTATCTCTCTTATCTCTCTCAAGGTATATATATCCTTTGGGTGTTCAAGAATAATTTATCTAATTAAAAATATAATCATTATTAATTGTATTAATATTTTTTAAATGGTGCTCATATTTTATGAAACACACAACTTTTGTTTTTTCCATAGGTGGAAAAGGTGTAAGCTTTGGGAACAACTTTTTCCCTAAAGTATATATATGAAAACTACTAGTTTTAAAAGTTACAGACAACAACCAAAACGCTTAATAAATATGTTTTTAGTCCCTCAAATTTGCATATGTTTTTTTAGTCCCTCATTTACAATTGATTCAATTTTCTTTGTTCTCAAGACAATTGGTAGCTCCTATCTGGCATATTAGTTTGTGCATTGAGTTCTCTCAACACAATTAGTTTCTTAACAAAATGCTAAGGACTCCAATTGAGTACCTACTCCATCTTGTCTTTTTTTTTACTAAAGAATATGAAAGTAAATAAATTCTTTCCTGCATCACAGATTTCAAGGGATGAATTGGTTAAGACATAAACATCTTCCAATGTTCACATTGATCCCATCCCTGTCACCAGCATTGATGTTGTAATAGACCAATTCAGATTTGGCATGGCATCCACATTGGCCACAAGTGCTTGCTCTCCTTTAGTCATGGTTTCTCTTCCATTTTCAATAGCTGCTGTAAGCTCTTGGACTTGGAGCATTTCGATTTTCTTTGTAATTTCCCCCAATTTTTTATAAGCCAAGAATGTGATATCATTCAGATCAATAATGTGGGCATTGCCAAGGTTGTTCACACCAGCAAAGTATTGACATGTGAAAAGGCCAATCTCCTTCTTCTTGTTCACATTCCTCAGTTTCTTCAGTTGCCCCTGGGCTTTGATTATGTTTCTTTTCAAAAGGTTCTCTTGACACAACATTCTTCTGCTTCGTGCCAATTCAGAAACTCCCTTATACCTGGAAGTCACACTACTCACTCCCTGGTTAGATGGCCAAACCTCAGGCTCAGGTTCATCTCGAGTATAAATGATAGGACATGGTTGAATGTCACAAAGGGTAGTTATTTCATCAACGTTTTTGAGCAAACCTGTTGAGAAACATAGCAATCCATAAGGCTAAATGATAGAAAGTAGAACTGATTAGAAATTGAAATTTTATGAAAAGATAAATATGCATGCTACAAAGCTAGCTAATAAAGCATATAGTTAAAATGAATTGGAAGAGAAAGAATCCTTGAACCATTTTTCCTTTTCTTGAACGTTATCATCCGCTTTAGAGGATTGCTTTTGTATGTCACGTAACCTGCTTTCTAGCCATGCCAGTAACTTGAAAAAGAACAATTAAGAAAGGATCAAGAAGGAATTTCTCAAAACACTACTTTGATGTGCTTTTCTCATGTTTGATGTTGTGTTGTTTATATAATTCTTTTTATGGTGTAACTAGCCTTAGTTTCGGATAAGTATTGCTAGAGACATTTGCTAGAGATATTTGGTCATCTGAGGTGTATTAGTATAAAAATGGTAATTAAATTCATGTATAATAAATAATTAGAGGGATTTTACAGGAAAATATTTAAATGTTTGATGTGATTTTTTCCTTCTTGATGTTGTGTTGTATATATAACTTTTATTTTTAAGATGAAACTATATTGAATTTAAGGAAAGTATTATAAGAGATATTTGTTATATACAGTTTCTTCTGTGTATCTTAGTTGTATTATATAACTTTTATTTTTAAGATGAAACTATATTGAATTTTAGGAAAGTATTATCAGAGATATTTCTTATATACAGTTTCTTCTGTGTATCTGAGTTGTCTTATCAGAAAAGTTGATAATTAAATTGATTTACAATAAAATATTGTTTAATTGACTTTCCATATGTGGAAGATAAAGGAAATGAGAATTTCATGTTGGTAATAGAATTAATATTTCTTTCATTCTTTATCTGTCCATTTAAGAAGATAAAATACAAATTAAAAATAAAATTAATGTTTTCAATTATTTATT
>PYAF01003302.1:86461-98959 GCA_007407185.1 Glycine tomentella
TTAAGTTATATGGTTTTGATATATGAGTTGAGAAACTGGATCAGCATGAATTGTTTTGTACTTTACAGTTTGTTATTCCATACATAATGAATCAAGAAAAGCGATTCGATGCTTCCGCTAAATACTATTTTATGATAAATACGCGCTAAACTGATATTATTAATGTTAACGCACCGGAGGCCTACGGGGTGTTACAGATGAGGCGGGTCGTTACAATTTTCATTTAAAATTTGAAAATTATAAGTTTAGAGTAGTTATATCGTAGCGACGAGGTAGATTTTTACAATATTAATCATTACAATGATACTATCTAATATTTTGAAGGGCATTGGGTATTTTATCTTTCTTGCTAACAGTTGTAATGACTTCTATACATCTATGTCTATATCTTAAGGACCATTGAGGCTCACTATGTATAGTTACATATTTTCTTTCAGTTTATTATCATTTTATTTTGTGCAAGTTAATTCTTTATAAGTTATACTTTATTATAGTATTGTGTAAAGGTGGAAGAAAATGGCAACAACTTTTGAAATGGTTTTTAAATAGATAACGCTTTTTGACAATACCCTTTATTCATGATCATTTTAATTATATGTACATACTTTAATCAAATACAATATTATATATATATATATATATATATATGTTCCTTCTTTTCCCAAAAAAAATATTGAGATATTTTATCAACTAAGAAATAGAAACTAAATTTAATGACGCGTATTCCGTAATATTTATTACTAAAACGATCTTAAAGCTATATTTCATAAAAAGAATTTAAGGTGTTTGAAGATTTCCAAGAAGGGAGCGTAATGTCTCTCCTTGTCCTTCTTTGTCGGCATGTGAGGATATGGTTTCTCTTTGTAGAGGAGTACCTGATGGTAACAAAATATATTTGCCTCCAGCATGTCACACTTTGTCAAGAAAGGAGAAGACAATTTTTCAGTGTCTGCGCCGTGTCAAAGTACTATAGGGATACTCTTCAAATATTAAGAGCCTTGTGCAGCTGAAAGATCTAAAATTAGTTGGCTTAAAGTCTCATGATTGACACATCTTGATGCAAAACCTGTTAGCTGTGGCGATTTGAGACATTCTGCCTAACAAAGTGAGGCATGCCATAACTCGCCTGTGCTTTTTCTTCAATGCCATTTGTAGAAAAGTCATTATCCCTGTAAAGTTAGATGACTTAGAAGACGAGGCTGTTATTACCTTGTGTTAGTTCGAGATGTATTTTCCTCCTTCATTTTTTGACATCATAGTTCACTTAATTGTTCATCTAGTCAAGGAAATTAAATTGTGTGGTCCCGTTAAAAGGGTATACAAAGAATGTACACCGTCTTGAAGAATCCATTGTTGAAAAGTACATCACAGAAGAAGCTATTGAATTTATTCAGAGTTCATTGAAAAGGAAAAACATGTTGGGCTTTCCGAGTCTCGGCATGACTAGAGAGGTAAGGGTTCACGAGGGCTGCATGTTATAACTCTCAGTCTAGAGGAATTGCAACAAGCTCATTTGTATATAATGAATAATAGTAATGAAGTCTTGCCATACATAGTTCATCACAAAGCCTTAGTCAATGAAAGTAACCCAAAAATGAGCAAGAATAGGGTGTTGAAAAAGCATAACAAGACTTTCCTAAATAGGTTTAAAGATACAATCTCTGGTGACGATAATGCTTCTAAAACCTTAAGGAAGTTAGTAGATGGTTAAAGAAATGTTAGAAGTTGGCAGGGATACAATATCAACAAGTATTCATTCTACACCAAATCACAAGACAACAAGAGTACAATACAAAATAGTGTGGTTAGTCTCAGGGTTGAATCCTAACATTTTGCTACCGTACATGACCACAATCCTCGTCTGCATCCATGCCTTACTTTGGAGTCATTCATGAAATCTGAGAGACTAATTATGTTAAATTCATTGTGTGTGTTTTCAAGTGTAGGTGGATTGATAACAATATTAGTGTGCGAAACAAGCTAAACGGGTGTTTTATGTTCAAGATCCTTGTGATGAAAGGTGGTAAGTGATTTTACCTGGAAAAACCATTGGTCTTAATCTTGAAGATGATGATTCAACCCTTGATACTTGTCTCACTCATTTCTTGACACAAATGTCTAATGTCAATGGAGAAGAAGAAGTTGACGACGTCTATGCACATTGTAATGATCATGATGAAGGAGAATTAATTAACATCGTTTAATGTAATCCTTTTTTATATATACTTATTTCCACATTTACAATTACATAACTTACTATACTTTTGAGTTGACTTTAATTAATGTTGTTTTTTAACAAGCACATGACTACACCATCGAGCTCTCCTCTTGCTCTGGAGTCAGTACCTTCACCTTTTAAATCGAAGAAGACTAGAAAAGCAACATGACCCAGATCATTGGCTATCATACCCATCGCGATGGAGTGACCAATGGTTCATGTGGATCCTGCAACTGGGAAAGCTGATGGTCCCTACATAAAGAAATTAAGGACGTATTTGAGGATCATCCCTTGGGAAAATGTGGATGTTACATTTGTTAACTGGAAAAAAGTTTCTGTAGATTTGATTTGGGAGGACATTTAGGTATTTGAATTAAATGTTGAATGTTATTGGAATTGGTTGTACTAAAAATTCATAAAATGCTGAATGTTATTGTAATTGGTTGTACTAAAATTCATAAAATGCTGAATATTATTGACTAACTATTAAATGTATTTTTTGTATTGCATGCTGAATTTGATAAGCAAGAAGCGGTTGACCATAGGACGAAGAAGAAAATCCTTAAGATGGTAGGAGAGCGATGAAGGTAGTTTCTCCAAATGGGCTCTGGCAGAAGTCAAGGAGAAGGATGACGACACTGTCTATGAGAAGTATCAGCAAAGAAAAGTGGAGCCAATTTTGTCAGATTCGTAGAGACCCTTCATGGGAGGTTAGTTGACTTCCATTGTTTATGGATTTAACAATTATGCATTATTTTCAAGAGTGATTTACTGACAAGTTACTCAATATAATTGTGACAGCATGTTAGACATAAGGTTTATGACATCCAGAAACTAAACATTGTCCCTCACATGTTGTCTAGCGGAGGTTATGATTTACTAGAAGAGAATTATTAGAGCAAAAACAAAATAAACTATTGGAGCAAGTAGCCCAATCCGGGAGCACAGAAACAATTGTTGATCCTCTATCTTCCATTAGATGACACATGAAGTGAAGTTGACTTGAACCAAAAAAATAGGAGACGTGACATATGAGGTGGCATGCAAAATTGTAGATGGAATTGTAAGTTGTTTTTTATAGTAAATTTTCAATCTTGATAATAACAACAACAGTCTATAAACTGTTCAAGTATTTTGTTGACTGCAATATTCTATTAAAGAGGAATCAGCACAAGACAACTTTGTCGCCCATGGACGTCAGGATGTACTGACTGCTTCCATTGGGCGACCAAAGCACCCTGGTCGTGTCTGTGCTACTGGAGCTGGTGTCACTATTAGAAAATACTTTGGACCAGCTTAAACAAGCTCCCACAAGTCTATGTTGATCAACCCAGAAAAGCTGCATCGATTAACAGACAATATTGCTGACAAACTCACACAGAAAATTAGGGACGAGCTGGAGCAGTCAATCACTGAAAAAGTGACTTGATAACTAATGTTGTCCTTCAGCCAGATGCAGTCCAGAATGCAATTGTTGGGACTCGTAACGCCTCCTGAGCTTGAGGTCGGTCTTTCTACTGCCCGTGTTAACACAAAGGAAAGCTTTGTTGATGCCTCGGGGTAGGACCTAGACACGGGTGCATCAGATAGGCGTGGGTTGTATGTTGATGACAATCCTCTTCGCCTGGTTTCCCTTGAAAGAGTTTATGAGGGGTCGACAATCATGCACAATGTGCCTTTGGCCAATGATCAAGTGAAGGTTGATGTTGAGGAAGTTTGAGATTCTAATGCTTGCGTACCTGTACCCACTCAGAGGTTTAGTTAGTAGGTCAAACCCTTAACAACTTGCTTGGCCGACGCATCATGTATAGCCTTTTTCAGAACATGTATTTCCTTTTGTTCTGTTTGATATTATTGAGAAAGGATTTCTTACAAATAATTGTTGATCGTCATTGACGTATTGTTTATTAACTGTGTAGGATAAACAAGGACCTGAGAGACTAGCGAAACCTATAGATAGGATGAAACTTGATGACAATCCCCTATACCAGATGACATTGACGATCCCTCAGGTTTTCCTTAAGCCTATGCAACTATCGTTGGATTGAAGTGTGTTTTAGTTGTATAATGATCACGTCCCCTTGTACATAAAGCATGAATATCATTCTAAAATAATACATGATGGTCAATGTCTCAACATCTTTGTTATATAAATGTAGATTATGTAAGTCACTTTACATAACAGTGCATTACATAACTGATAGTTTTAAATTGATATGTAATTTACTTTATTTTAACAACAATAGGCATATGAATGAGTTAAGTCATCGGTCGAGGAATGCCTCTGTGTATAGATTCCTTGAGCCTCAGTCTATATAAAGATTTGGGCAATCACAATTTGAATGTAAGGATTATATTATGAAATGGATGCAGAATTCACATAGAGATGTCTACCTAGGAGCCTACTTGAATAGGTAAGTAAAACTAAACAAATCAATTTAAATAATGTATGGATTATAATAACTTAATGTTGTCCAATGCAGTGCACATTGGCAACTTGTCGTTATGTGTCATAAGGATAATGTTGTCGTCTAGTTTTGTTCCTTGCATAATAAACCCGGTAACTACTTGAAAGGAATTATTAATAGGTCAAATGTAATTTGTAAGACATTTACTTTTACATTTGTTAGATATCAATATTTTAATTGTACAATATGCATGCATGTTTCTCTTAACTAGTGCTTTGAAGGTATTCATAATATTCAAAGAAGTAAATCCAAGGCTACTGCTAAATGGATTCTAGTTAAAGTAAGACATTTAAACAATGGTTGATATCATAAAAATTACATTTATTACTGCATACACTAATTTCCAGTTAAATTTGAATATCTTATTTAATTTAGTGTAATAAGCAAAGAGGAAGCACTAAGTGTGGCTATAATGTGATGCATTGGATGTCAATGATAGTACTAGGAAGTTTTAGGGATAATTGAGAAATGGTAATTTTTTAGTTCAAAAATAATTTTATTTGTTATTATTTATATTGATTAAGTTATGTTTTATTATATCATGCAGTATTTTACTGATCCAAGACCATTGGAACCAGAGAGACTAAAGGCAATTTGCATTCAGTGGGCAAGATTTTATCTGAGTTAAAAATGAAACACTAGGTAATGGAGGTCCATGGCAAGCTAAAGGTCTAGAAGGAGAACTTGAAGCACTTCCTTTGGTGAGCTTTAAAGGACCAATGACAAGAGCTAGGACTCAAGCACTTTAAGACCACATTCAAGCTAACTTGGACAAGCATGAAAATGCACTCCAACTCAAAGATGACAAGAGCTGGATTTTGATGTCTCAAGTCCAATTTAATTTCATAAATTCCAGGACTTGTTAGAAGAAACTTAGTTTTCATCTATTTTAATCGATTACATTGGTCTGTAATCGATTACCAACATTTTAGTTTAACACAGAAACAAGACTTGTCTGTTTTAATTGATTACGAGACATCTGTAATCGGTTACATGAGCATGAAAATTGTAAATAACTCTATTTTAATTGATTACAAGTGAAGATTAATTGATTACTTCAGTGTTGAAACTGCACTGCACATGTTGAGCAGCTAAGGGTCACTATAGGGAAGCTTGCACTTCAAGCTTCATTTGGACTTCATTTCAATTTGCATTTTCCTTACATTTAGTGACATTTAGCTTGTAATTTTGTGGCTTTTATTAGGTGCCAAAACTGAATGTAACTAACTTTGATTCATTAATAAAATTCTAAAAATTATTGTGAGAGTTTCTATCTTGTTCTTGTGTAAGAACTTCTTGAGTCTTATCAATGGCTTCTCAATGCTATTGTGGTGATTCTTCTTAGGCTTATTAGAAAGCTTTTCCATGGTGTCATCCATTGTCATGCCTAACCTCTCTTCCATCCATTGCTGAATTAAAAAGCTTAAAAACAACCCCAAATTCTTGTGAAAGTGTAGAAGTTAGAGTTCTTGAGGTTTGCTTGAAGATTGGGTTTCACTGCAAGGTAGATTTGGGAAACTAAATGTCTAATGGTTGTAGACATTACACCAAGTTGTATCTAGAGCCTAATCCTAGTAGAATTCTTCTTCAAGTTCAGTTTTTAAAAGTTCTTAAAAGGTAAAAAAAAATGCACCAAATCTGAAAAAAGAAAATTCATTTCAATTCCTTGTTTCTTGTTGTTTTCATTTGATTCTTGGTGGTGTGGGCTTGTTGTGTGTACCAACATATAACCCTTGTGTTTCCTTCAAGTTTCATGTGATTTCATGTGTTTTGATATTTTTCTAATTTTCTAGTCTTGATTCTGGTCAATTTTTGTTAGTAGTGTTTTTGTGTTACATGACCACTTATTTTGATTCTAATCTTATGCCTAAACTGAATTGAGTTGTTAGAAACAAATTTAACAATATTCATACATAAAAATTTTAGTGATTCATCAAATTCCTTAAGAAATTTTGAACTTGTGCAAAAGAAAAACAAAGGCTTACAAAAAAAAACATTTTGGTATAGCCAAAGAAATTATTGAATTATGGCTGGAAAAATACAAAGAAAAATAGAATTTAGAAGCAAAGCAAAGTTACAAAAGCTACAAGTTTAAATTTCCTTTGAACCACAAAATTAAGTGAACTTGTATGACATGCAAACTTCGTGAAATTTGGCTTCTAGTAATTGAATTTACTTAGCATAACCTCCTTGTGTAGTCTGGTACAAACCATAGTATTCCTTGAGTTGTCTCATTAAATTCCAATTTGAGTTGTGCTTTTCTAAAAAAAATTCTTTTGTTGCTTGTCTCTTAAAATTTCTAAGGTTTTGTCTTAAAGTTTTCTTGTTCTTGGACTATTGAGTCTAGCCTAGAATCATTTCCTGTTTTACTATAGTAAAGAAGCATGATTTGATTAGAATTTTTTGCTTAAGAACTATAGAGAGGAATAAGAGTGGAAAAAGGAAAGAGAGAACATTATAGAAAAATCCTAGAAAGTGTGCAAACACGAGTGAGAGTGGTAAACACTTAGAAAGGGGTGAGAATTTTCTTATATACTTGTGTTTTTGCTAACCATTTCTTTTAAAGGATGAGCTCAATAGGAGATAAGGCTTTGTCACCTAAGACCTCTAGGTTGATGGAAGCCATGACAAAACAAATGGAGGACTTGCAAACTAAAATGGATGCAAGTTTTGAGGAGTTACAAAAGAAGACTCAAAGAAGGAGTAGTCCAAATGGTAGTGTGGATGGAGAGGCTCATAGTAGTAGGAGGGTGAGTGAGTATGCTTCCTCTCATGGAAGAAATTATTATGATGAGAGGAGTGAGAGGGAGGATAGAAGAGAAAACAATAGAAGAGAAAATAGGAGATACAATCCTAGGAGGGAAAATAGAAATAAGGAACATTGGAGGGAGATGAGAGAAGAAAGAGAAGGGAGGAATGGACGATTAGGTGGAGTGAAAATAAAAATTCTAAAATTTCTTGGCAATAATGATCTCGAAGAGTACTTTGAGTGGGAGATGAAAGTAGAACAAATTTTCTCATGCCAACAATTTGATGAAGAAAAGAAAGTTACTCCAGCAACTCTAGATTTTGGTGGCTATGCTTTGATATGGTTATAGGGAGATGGAGGAGGCAAAGAGTAGATTCTTGGGATGACTTGAAGGCATGCTTGAGAGGAAGATTTGTACCCACTTATTATGCAAGAGAAGTCCACAGCAAGCTTCAAAGACATTTCCAAGGGTACAAGAGTGTTGATGACTACTACAAGGAAATGAAATTGATGATGATAAGGGCTGAAATTGTGGAGAGCCAAGAAGCAAAAATGGCTAGATTCCTTCATGGCTTGAATAGAGAAATTCAAGATGTGATGGAGCTACACTCATATGCAACAATTGAGGAGCTAGTCCATAAAAGCTCAAAGGGTGGAGCAACAATTAAAAAGGAGAAAAACTTCCGTTTCCAAGACCCATGGAGCTGCAACTTCTAATTGGAAAGAGAAGCCTAAAAGGGAGGTTTCTCATGTGAAAAATAAGGAAGAAAGGGTGGATAGCCCAAGCAAAAAAATTGTGGATCCAACTCATAAAAGATCAAACAATATCAAATGTTTTAAGTGCCTTGGTAAGTGTCACATTGCTTCCCAATGTCCCAACAAGAGAACTATGATTTTGCTTGAAGATGGAGGTATAAGGAGTGAGTCTTCAAGTGGCTCAAATAGTTCTACAAGTGAAGAAGAAAAAGAACTCACACTAGTGGAGGTCGAAGAGTGTGATCTCTTGATGGTAAGAAGAATGTTGAACAATTTTTGCCTAGAAAAATAGGAGACTCAAAGAGAAAATATTTTTCACACAAGGTGTTTAGTTGAAAAGAAAGTGTGCTTACTTATCATTGATGGAGGGAGTTGCACCAATGTTGCTAGCACAAGACTTGTGGAGAAATTACACTTGCCAACCACAAAATCCAAAGCCATACAAGCTACAATGACTTAGTGTCCAAGGCCATACAAGCTACAATGACTTAGTGAAAGTGGAGAAGTGGTGGTAAATTCTCAAGTGCTCATTCCTTTTTCTATTAATGCTTATAATGATAATGTTCTTTGGGATATTGTACCCATGGAGGTTGGTCATATCCTTCTTGGTAGACCATGGCAATGTGATAGAAAAATGATACACAATGGCATGAAGAACACTTTTGAGTTTGAGCACCTAGGCAAGAAAATTATTTTGAGGCCTTTGACTCCTATACAAGTGTGTAAGGATCAAATAAAGATGAAATAAAAGAGAATTGAGGAGTTGAAAAAAAAAATACTGCACCTAAAAAAGAGAAGAAAGGTGAGCTACCAAAAAGAAAAACTAGTGAGAAGAAAAGAAAAGAGAAAGAAAATAAGAGCAAAAAAATTCATGAGATTAAAGAGAGCTTGTTCTTGAGTGAAAAGCAAATCAAGAGAGTATTATTGGCACAACAACCTCTTTATTTTATGCTTCCTAAATCTCTTTGTTTACATGTTAAAAAGGAAGGTGAAAAATTGCCAAAAGCTATGCAATCTTTTTTGGAGGAATATCAAGATGTTTTTCCAAATGAGGTGCCTAATGGCTTGCCTCCTTTGAGAGGCATAGAGCACCAAATTGACTTGATTCCAGGTTGTTCTCTACTAAATAGTCCAGCATATAAGACTTGCCCCATGGAAGCAAAGGAGATCCAAAGACAAGTGGAAAAACTACTTGACAAAGGGTGGATCCGTGAGAGCATGAGTCCTTATGCTATGCCTATTATTTTTGTGCCTAAGAAGGAGGGAACTTGGAGAATGTACAAGAATTGTAGGGCAATCAACAACATCACCATCAGGTATAAACATCCCATCCCTAGACTTAATGATCTTTTAGATGAATTGCATGGTGCTACTATTTTCTCTAAAATTGATCTTAAGAGTGGGTATCATCAAATAAGGATGAGGGAAGGAGATGAATGGAGAACGACTTTCAAAACAAAATTTGGGCTTTATGAATGGTTAGTTATGCCTTTTGGTTTGACTAATGCACCTAGTACCTTTATGAGACCTATGAATCATGATCTTAGACACTTTATAGGCAAATTTGTGGTAGTGTACTTTGATGACATTCTTGTTTATAGTGTCAATTTAAGTGATCATTTGATGCATGTAAAAAGTGTCTTGGAGGTGCTAAGAAAGGAAACATTGTATGGAGCAATTGATAAATGTTCTTTTTGCACTTCACAAGTAGTGTTTCTAGGTTTTGTAGTAGGTGCTTAAGGAGTCCAAGTGGATCAAGAGCAAGTGAAAGCCATCATGGAGTGGCCAACTCCAAAAGGTGTGAAGGATGTGAGAAGCTTTCATGGTTTAGATAGCTTTAATAGGAGATTTGTGAAGGACTTTAGTACCATTGCTTCTCTTTTGAATGAATTGATGAGGAAAACCATGAGCTTTTCTTGGAAGCAAGAACATGAAATTGCTTTCCGAACAATGAAGGATAAGTTACCTCATGCACCTATTCTTGCATTGCCTAATTTTAATGCTTCCTATTAATTGGAATGTGATGCATCTAATGTGGGCATTGGGGGGGGGGTTTGATTCAAGATAAACATCAGATTGCTTATTTTAGTGAGAAATTGAAGGGTGCATGTTTTGAACTATTCCACTTGTGATAAAGTATTGTATGCACTTGTTAGAGTCTTGCAAACTTCGAAACATTTCTTTTACCTAAGGAATTTGTGATACATAGTGATCATGAATCTCTTAAATATTTGAAATGTCAAGGAAAACTCAACAAGAGACATGCTTAGTGGGTTGAGTTCATTGAGAAATTTCCTTATGTCATTAAACACAAGCAAGGAAAGTTGAATGTGGTGGCAGATGCCTTATCAAGGACGCATTGTTTGATTTCTATGCTTGAAACTAAATTGCTTGGTTTTAATCACATAAAGGAATTGTATGCAAGTGATCATGCCTTCTCTAGTATTTTTGTATTGTGTGAAAAGGGGGCTCATCAAGGATATTTTAGATATGATGGTTTCTTGTTCAAGGAAAAGAAGCTATGTCTTCCTAAAAGCTCTTTGAGAGAACTTTTCATTAGGGAAGCACATGAGAATAATTTAATGGGTCACTTTGGTGTGGATAAAACTTTGGCTATTTTACATGAACATTTCTTTTGGCCAAAAATAAGGCATGATGTGCATAAGCTTGTTTCTTAATGCATTGTTTGTTATAAAGCTAAATCTAGATTAATGCCTCATGGTTTGTATACACCTTTGCCTATTCCTAACTCCCCTTGGGTTGATATTTCTATGGATTTTGTGCTTGGTCTTCCAAGATCCAAGAGGGGAAAGGATTCTATTTTTGTTGTTGTTGATAGGTTCTCAAACATGGAACACTTCATTCCTTTTCACAAGAGTGATGATGCTTGTGAAGTAGCTAGTCTTTTTTACAAAGAAGTGGTGAGACTACATGGATTGCCAAGAAGCATTGTGAATGATAGAGACACAAAGTTCCTTAGTCATTTTTGGAAAACATTGTGAGGTAATCTTGGTACAAAACTCTTGTTTTCATCAACTTGTCACCCACAAAGTGGATGGCCAAACCTGTTGATTTGAGGGGGAGCTACTTGAAGATTGAAGTAATGTGAAGACTTGGAAATGTTTTGACTTTCAACATGCTTGAAGGCTTGAAGATGAAGATTGTGATTAAATGTAAAAGAAAAGAAAGCTTTCTGTTGATCCAAGTCCTTGCATGCATACCATTCATATTCATTTAAGCATTACATCACAAAGGCATTAAGTAATTGTTTTGGAACTTAAAAAGAAGCTAAGTGTTTGGGAAAAATAGCCTTAAGCTGGTTTAATCGATTAATACACATAAAGAATCGATTATATTGTTCTTCAAGCTTTCTGGAAAATTATCAAGAACAATTTAATCGATTACATCATCGGATTAATCGATTATTTCATCTTAGCATACTGATAATCTGCCTTAGTGACTGGTTTAATCGATTACCACCAATCCGTAATCGATTACACTTTATACTTAGAAAAAGTGATCACACTGCCTTAATCGATTACCATTCATTGTAATCGATTACTTAGTTCATTTCATATTTTGCACTCACTCTGCCTTAATCGATTACTATTTGTTGTAATCGATTATATTACTTAAACATGATTTTTTACTTACTCTGCTTTAATCGATTACATGTCAGGATAATCGATTAAATGACCCGTTGCTGTAACCCAGATCTTGCTATGAACGGTTTAATCGATTACGGGAGCGTATGTAATCGATTACAAATGCTAAACAATCGATTACAGGAGCGTTTTTAATCGATTATTTCAGTTATAGTTTTTAGTATAAATAGAACCCATGCCTTGTCTGATTGAGAGAATGAAGTAGAACTTGAATTTTCGAGCACTGAGCATTCTAAAGGCCTTCTAAGCATTCACAAAGGCTTTCTTCTGGGTTCTAAAAGTCTTGCTTCCATTCAAATAAAAATGGGTCATTAGAATTTAGTGAAGCAAAGCCAATTCTTTACAAAGTTTAAGGAAAAGCTGTTCTGCATATTGTTTCTGCATTCAACCTGGTTTTTCCATTCATATGCATATCATTCTTGGATCATCAGGTGAATTCTTTTCTTACTCTTTGTTGTTGTAAAGTTTCTGATTGAATCTTTGTATGTGAAGTTCTATTGTAATTGGGTTTTTCTTGCAAGGTTAGAGATAGTGTTTCTCTAAAGACAGCTGAGTAGTGTTCTCAGTGTGGGTGTGGCTTCTAAGGGTCTAATAGGGTTTTAGACTTCTGAACTTTATCTAGGGTTGATAAAGAGAAGCTTG
>PYAF01003302.1:108447-118699 GCA_007407185.1 Glycine tomentella
CTTTAGAGAAACACTATCTCTAACCTTGCAAGAAAAACCCAATTACAATAGAACTTCACATACAAAGATTCAATCAGAAACTTTACAACAACAAAGAGTAAGGAAAGAATTCACCTGATGATCCAAGAATGATATGCATATGAATGGAAAAACCAGGTTGAATGCAGAAACAATATGCAGAACAGCTTTTCCTTAAACTATGTAAAGAATTGTCTTTGCTTCACTAAACTCTAATGACCCATTTTTGTTTGAATGGAAGCAATACTTTTAGAACCCAGAAGAAAGCCTTTGTGAATGCTTAGAAAGCCTTTAGAATGCTCAGTGCTCGAAAATTCAAGTTCTACTTCATTCTCTCAATCAGACAAGGCATGGGTTCTATTTATACTAAAAACTGTAACTGAAATAATCGATTAAAAACGCTCCTGTAATCGATTGTTTAGCATTTGTAATTGATTACATACGCTTCAGTAATCGATTAAACCGTTCATAGCAAAATCTGGGTTATAGCAACGGGTCATTTAATCGATTATCCCGACATGTAATCGATTACTCCAGAAGTCCTCTAAAATCAGTTTGTGCTGAGTAATCGATTACAGTAATCGATAATCGATTAAAGCAGAGTAAGTAAAAAATCATGTTTAAGTAATATAATCGATTACAACAAATAGTAATCGATTAAGGCAGAGTGAGTGCAAAATATGAAATGAACTAAGTAATCGATTACAATGAATGGTAATCGATTAAGGCAGTGTGTAACATCTCCTTTTGCTCTCTCGTGCTTGATTAATTTTAGATGAAATTTCGTTTCCGCTTTGTATTAGAATTATCTTAGTTATAAATTTCACGAAAAATTTCTTTCTTCTTGCTTTGATTTTACAATTTAGTCATAACATAGACGATTCTTCCTCACCACGGTTGATTTATAATAAGAATACAATCCATTATACAGTCCCAAATATAGTGTCCAAAATAATTTCCATACGATCTAATATAAATTACATGTCAACGGAAAATTACAAATCACAGCATACAGTCCATCAAAACTTCCTCATCACACTTCCTTCACATTATCTACAGCTTATGCTTTCCTGTACCTCTGCTCACCCAAATAAATTGGGGTCATCACAGGTGTCAACCACAGACACAAAATAGGGTAAGTATATGATAAACATAGTTAGATAAAAACAACAGATTCATAGTGAAATAAAATAATACGTCATAAAACAAGATACATAACAAATACATAACAGATGCATGATTCTTGATTAAAATGATGCATGACTGAGATATCAGATTTTCACCAAATTCTCAACAAATGGTACCATAATCAAAATAGCCCCACCCACTCTAGTGGAAGCCTCACCCGCTCTAGTGGAATATACCTCCGCTCTAAGGTTAAATGGTACCATAGTCAAGATAGTCCACCCACTCCAGTGGAACACACCTCCGCTCTGAGGTTACTTTTATTACCTCCACTCTGAGGTATCAAATGCAGATGAGGTATGCAATGAATTGCCTTTATTTCTTATTTTCTCTTCACCATTAATTTCCAATTTATTTCTCATATGCTTTAACCATTCAACATAGATTCAGCACAAAACTCAACTCAACATAGATTTATAGAAACACTCAGCAACACAAGGTAGAAACACTTAGCAACACATGGATTTCATAACAATCCATATAAATTTCCAACAACACATGAGCTTCATAAAATACTTAATGGCACATAATCAACACATAAACTTTAATAAAAACATCTAATTGATATACAACATACAAACTTTAGTAGAACATCAAGTATGTAACAAAATAACACCCAAACTTTAGTAAAACATTAAAATAAGTATTTCTTTAAATCAAAGCCATAATATATAAAAGTTTAAGTTACTTAATCTCTTTCTTACTAGATTAGATTCAAATTATTCATTATAACCATTTATTTAAGTTACTTATCCAAATCATCATCCATTTACCCTTTTTAAAGTTTTTGAAGCATTTTATCAAACACGTGGTATACAAATCTTATTTCTTATAGAAATAAATGGGAATCTAACATAAGGAATATCTAAACCATGGTTATCACAGTACTTCCCCATACCTTGCTTTCTCCTTTAAAATTGAATAGCCTTGCTCCTAGGGTTGCTAATGCTTCACGTGAGGTTTTCAAGGGTGTAGACCTTTGCTTTGGTTTAGGTAAAAGGTAGAATTAGAAAGAAATGGAATGGAAAGGCTTTGGAGTGGTTTTGGCACGTTGAAGCCCTCTTAGGACAGCCCAAATTTTGTTCCCACTTCTATTTATAAATTCTTGATTTTTATTACGAATATCATCCAAGGTCATAATGGTTAACTTTCTACTTGCTTTCTTTCTATTGGCTAATGAATTTTGTCCATACAAGTGTCCAATTTCCACATTCTTCTTCATTCTTCTTCATTCCCACGTGGATTTGCTAGGCTTCTAGGGAAATTTTTACCAATTTTCTTCCTTTACTAGGTTTTAGAGAATTTTCGTGCTTTTCTTCATTCTCAAAACCTGTTTTAGCAAAATATTGATTCTGGATTCGTTAACCGTTGGATCTTCTTAAAATATTAAAGGTATCATTCTATCTCACATATGTAACTCTTGACCGTTGGGATCTTTGAAATAATGTCTAGAAATGTCCACGTGTTCTGCCAAAGGAGACAAAATAAAATTTGCTTCAAATATCTCTTAAGCATTTATAATCCTAGCTTTCCATATGCTTTGATTCCATTGGCTAGTAATTCTCATTCCTACAAGTGTATGATTTCTACACTCTTCTCCCTTTTTCTTCTCTTTCACGTGGAATACTAAGGCTTGGAGAGCAATCCACATTTGTTTCCTCCATTGGAATGCTAGCTTTGAATGTAAAAATCTCTTCTAAAGTCATGATAGCTTACTTTCTACTTGGACCAATGGGAAATTTCCAAGCTTCTTAACTCTCCATGCGGCCCATCTTGAAGTTTCTTAAAGCTTTCTCCATTGATCTTGCATCATACGGTTAAGGCTTTATCCAAATAAATCCAATTTTCCTTTATTTCCTGCAATAGCTAGATTCTAATTTCTTATTGGTTCATTTTGCCTTGAATGATTAAAATTACTAAACTAACTTATTAGGAAGGTCTATTTCTCCTACAATTAAGAGAAAATTCTATAGATTGTATCTCTCCTTTTTCCTAGGCTTTTCGGATGCTTGAGTTAGCCTAAATCGAGCTCTTTTCCAAAATATCCACCGAAATTCTTAGAAATTCTAATTTATGATTTCTTGTCATCCAATATGTTAATAACTTATTATCTAAAGGTATTTCATCCATTTTCTAGGTTTCCACAAAGTTTCTAAAGTTATCTGGTCAGTTTTGACCTAAAGGGCATTTTGGTAATTTCACCTCACCCTAGGGGTATAATCGTCATTTCAAAAAATGTTCAGGATATCTCTGTAAATATTACCCTAAGGGTATTCTGATCATTTTTCAAACATCCAAGAGTATTTATAAAATTTCCTCCTTAAAATATCTTACTAAAATATCTAGGGGCATTTTAGTCATTTCAAAAATGTCCAGGGGTATTTTCGTCATTTTCCCTAAATCTTTTATACTGCCTCTGATCAACATTTTATTTTAGTAATTGACTGTGATTTCAAAATTTTGGGGTGTTACACAGTGTGATCACTTTTTCTAAGTATGAAGTGTAATCGATTACGGATTGGTGGTAATCGATTAAACCAGCCACTAAGGCAGATTATCAGTATGCTAAGATGAAATAATCGATTAATCCGATGATGTAATCGATTAAATTGTTCTTGATAATTTTCCAGAAAGCTTGAAGAACAATATAATCGATTCTTTATGTGTATTAATCGATTAAACCAGCTTAAGGCTATTTTTCCCAAACACTTAGCTTCTTTTTAAGTTCCAAAACAATTACTTAATGCCTTTGTGATGTAATGCTTAAATGAATATGAATGGTATGCATGCAAGGACTTGGATCAATAGAAAGCTTTCTTTCCTTTTACATTTAATCACAATCTTCATCTTCAAGCCTTCAAGCATGTTGAAAGTCAAAACATTTCCAAGTCTTCACATTACTTCAATCTTCAAGTAGCTCCCCCTCAAATCAACAATCTCCCCATTTTTGGCTTTAAACATGCCAAATTTGAAATTGAAAAGCATTGGGTCTTGTGATTAAATGGAGAAGCTTCATACCATTTTTCTGCACTTGCTTAACACCTGAAAAATTCAAAATCCCTTTGCAAGAACAAGTGTTAAAGGCATCTGTTATTAACTCAGCATTCATTCCTAACATATATGTGTTAATTGCAATCAATTTAAGCACTTAACTCCCCCTAACTTTTCCAAATAATGCAGTTCAATTTTCAGTTCAGAAAATACACAAAGAATAGGGGCAAACAGAGTATGATGCAGAGCATGTTGGTTTTCAATTTTTCTCCCCCTATTTGGCTTTTTAAAGGCAAAAATTGTAAGGCACAACGGATTAAGAGTGAATAGTAACATAACATTGCATTAATTTGAAGTTAAGGAGTACATTTTAAAGCTTAGAAACAGAAAAACACAATAAAAGAAACAGAGTACATTTTAAACATTAATAACTAAGGCTTAAATTTCTTCAGATTCTTCATCCATCCTTAGTGTGGCCTCTATATCATCTAGCCTCTCATTAATCTCCCTAAAAGAGCCTTGAACTTCTGCTTTAAATTCATGGTGCATTTGCAGAAGCCCATCCATCTTAGCCAGCATTAGGGATTCAAACTGAGAATGAAGAGGTTGTTGAGAAGTGGCTCCTTCACTTGCAGAATCACCAAAGAGCTCTTCACTATCAGCAACAACATGTTCCTGTTGCTGAGGCATTTGTTGAGGCTGCGGAGGCTGTCCACCCATGACCCAGCCATCAGGAGTCTTGTGAAGACCAAGCTTGCTCAAGTGCTTCTCCTGAATAAGGTTGTTGGATGAATTAGTGTTGTCCACCACTTCATTAGAGACATCAATCCCAAAGTGATCAATGAATCTAGAGACAAGAATAGGATATGGGAAAGGATAGTTGACAAGTCTCTTGGCTTTCATCATAGTCTCTTGAAAAATAAGCACCCAGTTCATGAGAATGGAATTTGTGAGACCATACATTAATTATAGATCCTCATCTGTAGCCTGAGCATGGTTAGTTGCCCTGGGGGTTAAGATATAGGTAATAAGATAGTGGAGGAGTCTGTTTTCTGGTGCCATAGGACCAGTGCTTAACCTATACCTAATGGGTTGGTTTGGGTCAGAGAGGGATTCTCTATAGGTTCCTATTTTGCTGTAGCCCCCTGGTGTTTCCTCAAATTTTCTCTCCCCATCATTGACTACCCCAGCAATAGACTCCCATAACTCAAGGGTGATAACTATTTCAACTCCTTTGACAGTAGATTTAAAATACTGACCATCATAGAGCCTTTACCACAAGTGTAGAAGACTTTTAAAGATCAGGGTAATAGGTACCCTTCATCTCCATGAAACGCCTAAGGCCTTGGGTTTCTAACAAGGCAGGAAAAACAAAACCTTCTTTTATGAACTAGTCTAGGCTAATGTATTTGGGTGAGCAGATAGGCTTAGTGGCATTATACTGCAGATAAGTCATTTTATCTGCTTCTTTGGTGAACCAAAGGCTTAATCTATCAGGTGGAGGTTGGGGTTGAGGGTTTGACGAAGACTCTCCCACCTTTCTTTTCCTAGTTCTAACCCTTTTTGGTGCAGACATTTTGAATAAGGCAAAGAAGAGTAAGGAAAAGTTGAATGAAACAGAATAAGACTCAAGGAAGAATAGATTTTTTTGGTGCAAGGAGGAATGAATTAATAGTTCACTATTTATAGGCAAGGATTAACCTCTAAACGTCCAGATTTTTCAAAAATATAGCTGTTATAGGTAGTTATTGCAGGTTAATGATGGTTAAAGCACAAATATCAATTGATAGAGCGGTTACGAAATCCCAAAAATTTGTCAGAAAACGCATAACAGCTTGAATAATCGATTAAACTCGTAAGTAATCATTATTCCAGAGTAGCAAGTAACCAAAACTACACAGTGTAATCGATTAATCCGTGATGTAATCAATTACAAGCTTCTGAATAGCAGTTTAAACATAGACTTGAACATTTTAATCGATTAACCCGATAGGTAATCGATTACTTCCGAATGACAGAATTTTTGATTTATGAACCGTAATCGATTATGACTTTGGTGTAATCGATTACTTAAGCCTAATTTCCATACAGAATGTCAGTTTTAATGAAAATAATCGATTATCCCAAGTCTTAATCGATTATTACAGCACGTATAGCAGAAAATAGAGCATTTTAACATCTGATACAGCTTTTTATACATTTGAACAATGATTATGGCAAGAGGCTTTCAAAATTTCACATGAATCATGTAACAAACAAGCTAGATAATATTGTTTTCATCAAGGATTCCTAGTATGTTTCTAAGAGTGTAAAATCTATCCTTAGGCAGAGGTTTTGTAAATATATCAGCAAGTTGATGATGTGTATCAATAAATTCTACCTTTATGTTACCTTTCTTCACATGATCTCTTATAAAATGATGTCTAATCTCAATGTGCTTGGTCCTTGAATGCATCACAGGATTCTTTGAAATGTTAATGGCACTTGTGTTATCACACAACAGTGGGATCTCCTTTAAATCAACTCCATAGTCTTGTAATTGTTGCTTGAGCCATATACTCTGTGCACAGCAACTACTAGCTGAAATATACTCAGCTTCTGCAGTGGATAAAGCTACACATGCTTGTTTCTTGCAATGCCAAGAAATAAGTGAGCTTCCAAGGAGATGACAAGTTCCACTAGTGCTTTTTCTATCAAGCTTGCATCCTTCAAAATGTGAATCAGAATAACCAACAATATTGATAGATGCATCTCTAGGATACCAAAGCCCAACTTTGGGTGTTGCCTTGAGATATTTGATGATCCTCTTTACAGCTGTAATATGAGACTCCTTTGGGTTTGCTTGATATCTTGCACACAAGCAAACACTTAGCATGATATCCGGTCTACTAGCTGTCAAGTAGAGTAATGAGCCAATCATCCCTCTATACTTGGATTTATCCACTTTCTTTCCTTTTTCATCTGAATCAAGATAGGTTGAAGTTGCCATAGGTGTTGCAGCATCTTTGCTTTTATCCATTTCAAACTTCTTGATTACTTCAAGGCAATATTTTGATTGATTAAGTAAAGTTCCATTCTTCAATTGCTTGACTTGTAATCCTAGGAAGAATGTCAACTCTCCCATCATAGACATCTCAAACTCTTGTTGCATAGCTGCAGAGAATTCTTTATAGAGTTTTTGATTAGTTGAACCAAAAATAATATCATCAACATAAATTTGAACCAATAAGATATCATTCCTTTGCCTTTTGATGAACAAGGTTTTATCAACATTGCCCCTTACAAAAGATTGATCAAGTAGAAACTTACTCAATCTTTTATACCATGATCTTGGTGCTTGTTTCAGACCATAAAAGGCTTTCTTAAGTTTGAAAACATGATTAGGATGCTGAAAATTAGAAAATCCTGGAGGTTGTTCAACATAAATATCCTCCTCAATATAACCATTCAAAAAGGACTTTTGACATCCATTTGAAAAAGTTTAAAACCCATTATGCATGCATAAGCAAGTAGTAGCCTAATAGCTTCTAACCTTGCAACTGGAGCATAAGTTTCCTCATAGTTAATGCCTTGTTCTTGGTTGTAACCTTTTGCAACCAATCTAGCTTTATTTCTAACTATAATTCCACTTTCATCCAGCTTGTTTCTAAAAACCCATTTTGTACCAATAAGCTTAATGGATAGAGGTCTAGGAACAAGTTCCCAAACTTCATTTCTTTTAAATTGATTTAACTCTTCATGCATGGCATGCATCCAATGTTCATCTTGCAAAGCATGATTGATATCTTTTGGTTCAATTTGAGAAACAAAAGCCATGTCACAATATAAATTTCTAAGTGAGGATCTAGTAAAGACTCCCTTTGATACTTCACCAATGATGTTATCTAGTGAAAGATCTCTTGTGGTTCTCCACTCTTTAGGCATTTGTCTTGGTGTTGATGAACCTTCTTCAGTACTTGGTTCATTCTTCTTATTGATAGACATCTTCTCAAGTTGAATATTCTGCTATATTTGACCTGCATCATCATCACAATCTTTTTCCTCTTTTGAGGGGTTAGATTCATCACAAATTACATGGACAGATTCCTCTATGCACATGGTTCTTTTATTGAAAACTCTATATGCCTTGCTTTGTAATGAATATCCAAGGAAGATGGCTTCATCAGCCTTTGCATCAAACTTCCCAAGCGATTCCTTTCCATTATTTAAAACAAAGCATTTACAGCTAAAGGTTCTTAAGTGAGAAACATTGGGCTTTCTTCCTTTATACAACTCATAAGGGGTTTTCTTCAAAATGAGTCTTATGAGAAGTCTATTTAAAGTATAACAAACAGTGTTTACTGCATCAGCCCAAAAATATTTAGGTAAATTTGCCTCATTTAGAAGTGTCCTAGCACCTTCTTCAAGTGATTTGTTTTTCCTCTCCACCACACCATTTTGTTGAGATGTTCTTGGAGCTGGAAAATTATGGTTAATCCCATTTTCCTCACAGAATTTTTCAAAATCTTCATTTTGGAATTCTCCACCATGATCACTTCTAATTGAGACAATTTTACATCCTTTTTTATTTTGAACAAGTTTGGCTAATTTTCGAAAAGAATGGAAGGCATCACTTTTGGATTTCAAAAAAAAAGTCCAAGTGAATCTAGAGAAATATCAACAATAACTAATCCATAGTAATTGCCCCCTAAACTCATAGTTCTTGAAGGACCAAATAAATCCATGTGTAAAAGCTCAAGTGGTCTAGAGGTGGAAACAATGTTTTTGCTTTGAAAAGATATTTTTGTTTGTTTCCCCTTTTGACATGCATCACACAATTTGTCCTTCTCAAATTTGAGTTTTGGCAAGCTAATGACTAAGTCCCTCTTGATGATCTTATTCATATGATGCATATTAATATGACTAGCCCTCCTATGCCACAGCCATGTTTCATCTATCTTACTCAATAAGCATGTGGTTTTGTGAAACAATGCATGGTCAATGGAGAGTAAGTAAACATTACCTTTCCTTTTGCCAATATGAATTACCTCTTCACTCTTACCATCACAAATCAAACAACAATCTTGATTGAAGGAAATCTTGTAGCCTTTGTCACATAATTGACTAATGCTAAGTAAGTTGTGCTTCAAGCCTTCCACATAGAGTACATTGCTGATTTTGGTATTCAAGCTATCACCAATGCTTCCTTCACCCATGATCTTTCCTTTGTTGTTATCTCCATATGTGACAAAGCCCCCATCTTTAAAAGTGAGATTCTTGAGCAAGGACATGTCACCGGTCATGTGTCTTGAGCATCCACTATCAAGATACCATAGAGAGGAGCTTGCTCTTAGACACACCTACAAAAGAAACAAATTACTTCAACGGAAAAGGTACCCAATTTAAGTTGGGTTCATAGGGGTTAGCATTTTTCTTTCTTTTATGCACATAGAATCTTATAGCATAGCATTTAAATGATGTGTGCCCCTTTTCCATACAATAGTTGCAAGTGATAGATTTGGAGTTTTTCCTAAATCCAGAATTTTGATTAACTCTTGAGTTTCTTTGCCACTTTTGATTCTTCTATTTTGGAGGTACAAAAACTGTTTTACCCTTTGATTTTGAACCATATTTATACCCCAAACCATAAGTATCACCAGCATATCTTTGCACACTTAGCATTTCAGCCAAGTTGCATTTTCCCTTGTAAAACTTTCTCAAGAGATCAATCAAATCACTGTTTTCAGCCATAAGCAACATATGTTTTTCACCTTGGCTTTGTTTATACTCATCAAAATCCTTTTGAAGTAAATTATACTTGTCAACACTGCTAGAGGAAAAGGCACACACACATCCATTTCAATTTGTAACTTGAAACATGTTTTTCATTTTCTTCTTTCAAGTTGCAAATCTCATTTTGTAATTCAGTAATTTTTTCAATATGCCATCTTAGATTTCCTCTAAGCCTATTGTTGGATTTTGCAAGTTTTTGGGCTTCCTCATACATTTCTTGAAAAGCATGAATAGCTTGATCAAGTTCAGAATTTACCTCATCATCTTCATCCAGAAGATCATCATT
>PYAF01003302.1:131390-162501 GCA_007407185.1 Glycine tomentella
TGAAAGTGAGTTAGGATTATGGATTCATGTCCTAATTTCAAATGTTAATCACAAGATTAATTGAATGATAGTTTAGTTAGGGTTGTGGTTTCAATTAATTTAGGAGTAGGATCGATTGAAATGCTTCTATTGAGATTGAATGAATGTTCATGAAAGAATCAATTTATGGGAATGATGATGATTCAAATAGCTTGTGTTAGTGAATTGGATTGATGCTTCCTAATCTGTTTTACTTTACTCCTTGATAATCTTGCTAATTTCTGCATTGTTCTTTAATTTAGTTTATGTTCTTGCATGTTTTACATTACGCATACCAACTGTTCGACAAAATCCCCTCTTATAATTACCAATGATTTGAAGTTAGAACCATATTGATCGTGTCTCTGAGTCGACCTAGGTTAGCTCTGTGCTACAGAATTAGCTTAGTAAAATTGTTTTAATGCGTCTCAACAACGTGTTACCAATCTACCAAAGTAAATCCCAAGTCCTTGGTTCGCACACTGCTATTGATATCAACCCACTTGCACTTGAAAACACACACAGTGAAAGTAACATAATTAAGCTCCCAGATGTCATGAATGAATCCCAAGTAAGGCAAGCACGCCAAACATGGATTGTGGTCATGAACAATAGCGAAGTGCTGCGACTCAGCCCTTAGGCTAACCCCACTGTTTTGCATTGTGCTCTTCTAATCTTCTTGTTTGGTGTAGAAGGAGCACTTGTTGATATCGTACCCTTGCCAACTTCTAACATTTCTTTTTGGCCCATCTGCTAACTTCCTCATTGTTTCAAATGCAGATTCATCACTAAATATTATATCTTTAAACCATTTCAAGAAAGTCTTGTTATGCTCTTTCAACAACATATTCTTCGTCATTCTTGGATTACTTTCCTTGAGTAATGCTTCATGACGAACCATGTATGGCAGGACTTCATTACTGTTATTCAGTACATACAAATGAGCTTGTTGCAATTCCTGCAAAGCAGGCGTTATAATATGCAGCCCTTGTGTACCCTTTCCTGTCACTCTGTCGTCATGTCGCGACTCGGAAAGACCAACAGGTTTTGTTTTTTCAAGGTACTCTGAACAAAATTCTACAGCTTCTTCTGCAATGTACCTTTAAACTATAGATGCTTTAGGACGATGTAGGTTTTTTGTATACTCGCGGGTACATCCATCATAAATAAACGGGACCACAAAATTTAATTTCCTTCACTAGATGAACAAGTAAGTGAACCATTATGTCGAAAAATGAAGGAGGAAAATATATCTCCAACTGACACAAGATAATTGCCGCCTCTTCTTCCAAGTCATCTAACTTTACAGGGTCCATGACTTTCGTACAAATGACATTAAAGAAAAATCACATGTGACTTATAGCATGCCTCACTTTGTTAGGCAAAATGTCTCGAATTGCCACGGCTAATAGTTGTTGCATCAACACGTGGCAATCATGAGACTTTAAGCCAACTAGTTTTAGATCTTTCATCTATACAAGGCTCTTAATATTTGAAGAGTATCCTTGTGGCACTTTCACTCAGTGCAGATACTGACAAAAACTTATCTTCTCCTTTCTTGACAAAGTGTGACATGCTGGAGGCAAGTAAATTTTCTTACCATCGGACCTAGGCTGTAACTGCTCTCGTATATCCATCTCAGCAAGATCTTGACGAGTGTTCAAACCATCCTTTGTCTTGCCTTGAATGTTAAGCAACATGCTGATGACACTGTCACACACATTTTTCTCCACATGCATAACATCGATACAATGTCTAACATCTAGATCAAACCAGTATGGAAGATCAAACAGTATCGACCTCTTCTTCCATATGCAAGTATTACCTTTCTGCTTCTTTTGAGTCATTCCAAATATAGTATGGATGCCCTCAACCCGCTCAAGAACCTACTCACTGGTTAACAAAATCGGTGCAATGTCATGCTCTTGACTTCCATTAAATGTTTTTTTCAATCGCCGATATGGGTGATAAGCTTTCAAAAAACGTCGATGGCGAGTGTAAACTGTTTTTCTTCCATGTTTAAGTTGCACGTAACTTGTGTCTTGCTCACAGATAGAGCATGCACGATGGCCTTTACATTATATCCACTCAAATTCCCATACACTGGAAAATCATTAATGGTACAAAATAGCGTTGGACACAACTTGAATGTCTCCTTTCGATACCCATCAAACACGGAAACTCCCTCGTCCCACAAGTTTGTCAAGTCCTCAATCAAGGGACTAAGATAAACATCAATGTCATTTCCTGGTTGTCTTGGACCCCATATCATCACAGACAACATCATGTATTTTCGCTTCATGCACAACCAAAGAGGCAGGTTGTAGATGACTAGCAAAACAGGCCATGAACTGTGCTGAGTACTTAAACTGCCATAGGGATTCATTCCATCACTGGCAAGTGCAAGACTGAGATTTCTTAGGTCTTTGCCGAATTCCGGATACAAACAGTCAATCTTCTTCCACTGAACTAAATTTGCTGAATGTCGGAGCATTATATCACAGTGTCTTTCCTCTGCATGCCATGTAAGGTCTTTTGCGTCATCTTCGTTAGCAAAAAAATGCTTAAACCTTGGAATGATCGGAAGATACCACAACACCTTCGCGGGGGGCCTTTCTTTGAACTCTGATCACTGCCACAGTCGTCATCGTCCTTCACTTTGTACCATGATACCCAACACGTGGGGCATTTACGCATTTGTTCAAATTCATTTCTGTACAATATGCAGTCATTAGGACAGGCATGAATTTTCTTATACTCCATACCCATCGGACAAAGTATCTTTTTTGCCTAATAGTAACTGCTTGGACAAAGTATCTTCTTCGCTCTCCTACAACCTACAATGAACATATAACATTAGAGTTTACATTAGGGTCTGCTCTCCTTTTACGTACTCCTAGACTCTCTAACATTCTCATAATGAATAAGTCACAATCAATGACTATCACTTGCATTCTATATTTAATTGATTTACATTAAAGTTTAACACAAGGCTTACCTTTGGTGAAGGAGCAGAGGCTGACAGTGTAAATGGGGTTGCAAGCTCACTTGGTTGTTCTTCATGCAAAGAAATCATGGTGATGGAATGCTAGTGATTTACATAAAGTAAGGGTTAAAAGGGATATGGAAAAAACAAGTTACACAAGAACGCATTACATATAGAAGCTAAAAAAAATATGAAAGACTTTTGTAAGTACCTGAGAGGATGGTCAATGACAATCTCCTGTTGGATTCAATGGAATTACTTGAAGAATGGACAAAGAATCAAAGATTTGTTTTAGCTTTCAACATGCGAAGTATTGAAGAATTATGTGTGATTAAATGTAAAAGGAAGAAGCATTTTTGGTGATCCAAGTATTTTGCATTCACATCATTCATTCATTAAATTGGTTTAAAAGATTAGAATTAACAAGGCCTTGATAAAATGCTTAAGTCTAATAGTTAAATCAAAGGTTTTTGGAAAACTGTGTTTTCTACTGATTTAATCGATTACTTTAACGAGATAATCGATTATATTGTTCTTAGTGCTTTCTGGAAAACTTTTCAAGAACAATGTAATCGATTAATTTACCTTGGTTTACATATAAACTGCCTTGTTGATCATTTTAATCAATTACCTTGGAATTGTAATCGATTACATAGGATTAAAAGGAAATACCATCTCTTTGTCTTAATCGATTACCAAATATTGTAATCGATTACATCATATGCCTATGCTTAACATATCTTGCTTCTTTAATCGATTACCAAAATTTGTAATCGATTACTTTGTCCATTACATGATTATGAAGCTTCCTGCGTTAATCGATTACCAGAATCCGTAATCGATTACATATTTTATTTCATGGTTATGAAGCTTCCTGTTTTAATCGATTACGTATCGAAATAATCGATTATTTTGTTTATTGCTTCAACCCAGATTTTTATAGAACCCTTTAATCGATTACTTGCTTGGTTTAATCGATTACATAAGTAAAATAATCGATTATTGAGTGAGTTTAATCGATTACTGACGGTTAGAAAAGTTTGTTATAAATAGAACCCTTGCTCAGCTTGTTTTAAAACTTGATCAATTCGTATTCTGAGCCTACCTAAGTTTTCTAAACACTTTCTTAGTAATTTTTCTGAGTTCTATGAGTACTTGTCTTCACTAAAACTCTTATGAGTTATTAAGTGATTCTTGAATCAAGAAGAGTCTTTTCAAAGGTTATGGAAAGAGATGTTTTGAGTTTGTTTTCATCATTCAACCTGATATATTCATTCATAAACATATCATTCATTGGATCATCAGGTGTTTTCTCTCCTTAAACCTTGTGGTTGTAATTCTTTTGATAACTTGTAGTTGATTGTCTATTGTAATTGGGTTTCTTACTTGTAAACTAGAGATAGAGTTTCTTTAGGGGTTTACTGAGTAGTGTTCTCAGTGGGGTTGTCTCTAAGAATCTAATAGTGTTTTAGATTTCTGAACTTTATTTATCTAGGGTGGATAAAGAGAGACTTTGTTATTACTTGTAAGAACAGAAATATTGCAATAGTGGAACTCCATTCTAGTGTTGAATGGAAGAAAACTGGATGTAGCTTCATAGTGTTTAAAGTGAACCAGTATAAATCTTGTGTGTTTTGATATTGATCTCTTTCTTGATGATATTCTGTTTAACGGGATAATATTGTCTTGTTTTCTAATTCAATCTTGAGCTATTAAATACCTTGGTCTGAACATTATATTGAATAAAGATTCTTGGTTACTAAAGTAATAAAGATCCAAAGGGAAACTCTGATTTTGTCAAAGAAATTTTTAATTTACCAAGCCTAACCAATTCACCCCCCTCTTGGTTAAGTGTGAAGTGTTCCTATATTTATCAATTGGCATCAAGAGCTAGGTCTTGTAAGTTACTCAAGATTACTTTCTTTCAAAAAATGAATACTTCACAAATAACCTTTAAGGAATGTGCCTCCTTAAACAGACCTCCTTTGTTTGAGTGAGAGCATTTCAGTTTTTGGAAAAATAGAATGAAGATCTTTATTCAATCCAATGATCCAGGTGCTTGGAATGCTATTGAAAAACTTCATAGGGTACCAATCAAAGTTGTTGATAATAACATGATTCCCAAAGATTGGGATGAGATGAATGATGAAGAAAAAAGGATTGCTTAGTATGATTTTGAAGCCAAGAACATGATAACTTCTGCTCTTTCTTCTGATGAATTCTTCAGAACAATAAGGTGTACAAGTGCCAAGGAAATGTGGGAGATGCTGGAAATCACCCATGAAGGAACTAAAGAGGTGAGGAGATCAAGAAAGCACTCCTTGATACCATTACTATGTGACAACACAAGTGCAATAAATATTTCAAAGAATCCTATCATGCACTCAAGGACCAAGCACATTGAAATTAGACATCACTTCTTAAGAGATCATGTGCAGAAAAGTAACATCAAGGTTGAGTTCATTGATACCCATAATCAACTTGCTGACATATTCACTAAACCATTGCCAAAGGATAGATTTTATACACTTAAAAACATGTTAGGCATTCTTGATGAGAATAATATATGCTAGCTTGGTTAAATGTATGTTGTTTTATGACCATTTGAAGCCTCACTAATGCATTTATCATTTAACTTGACTAAAATTCAAATTGATCTGCATAAATGTTTTGTTACTGATGTATCTGCTGTAATAATCGATTACACCACGGGTTAATCGATTAACTTCATTAAAAATCACATTATGTGTTCAAGTTGTGCTCCAGTAATCGATTACATTGAAATGGTAATCGATTATTCTTCACATTCAGAAATTTAGTCTCTCTGGAATAATCAATTACAACTAATAGGTAATCGATTACACAAGTGCTTTAAGGTTTCACCCTCTTCTGCAATAATCGATTACACATCGGGATAATCGATTATTATACATAACAAATCATTTCAGTCTAAGTATCACACTGAAATAATCGATTACCAAGAGCTTAGAAAAATCCATGTCTTGCTGGAATAATCGATTACCACTCGGGATAATCGATTAAACACAACTCTGATCTTTGATAAAATTCATACAACTATAATATAATCGATTACATTAGTATATAATCGATTACATGTCATTTTCTACCTCTGGCTGGGGGGAAATAATCAATTACCACACAAGATATTTGATTACTTTGTGTGAATTTTGTGTTCCAAAGTGCTGAAATAATCGATTATTTAAGGAAATAATCAATTATTCATGCTGCTGAACGTGTTTTGACAGTTTTTTCTTTGAAAATGTAACTGCCCAATCAAATCCAAAGCAAATCAAAGGCCATTGATGTGCCTTAACTGTCACCAACAACTATATTTTCAAAATTATGGACGTTATGAGCCTAAAATCAGCCTATAAATAGTGCATTACTTCAATTGGAAAATCTGCACCTTGTTTACTCTCTTCCTTTGAAAACTTCAAGTCTCTGTGTTTTTCTTGTGTCCAAACCAAACTTTCTGAACAATGTCAAACCCAACTCCAAAAAGGGCTAGGTCATCCAAAAGAAAAGTGGGTGAATCCTCTTCTAACCCACCTCCACCTCAACCCCCAAACAGACTTGATCTGTGGTTCTCCACAGAATCTGATAAAATGAACTATTTAGAATTCAATGCAACCAAGCCTATAGCCTCCCCTAAATACCTAGATTTAGATTGGTTTATAAGAGAGGGTTTCCAATTCCCAGCCTACTTCGAAGCCCAAGGGCTTAGAAGATTTTTAGAAATGAAGGGTACTTTCTACCCTGATTTGGTGAAGGTGTTCTACACCTGTGCCAAAGGGTCCATGCAGGGGAATATGGTCTCCAAAGTCAAGGGTGTGACCATGGAGATTACCCCTGAGGTTTGGGAGTCTGTGGCTGGAGTTGTGTGTGAGGGGGCTAGGAGATTTGATGAGGAGCCTGATGGGTACAACAAAATGGACACATATAAGGAGATGTTGCATGATCCACACATGCAACTTAGGAACAGATTGGGCACTGGACCCATGACTCCTGAGGATAGACTCCTTCACTACATCATCACCTATATGGTCACACCAAGGGCTACCGATCATGCTCAAGCAACAGATGAAGACCTTCAGTAGGTCTATGGGCTGAAGAATAACATACCCATGAACTGGGTACTTATTTTTGAAGAAATAATGCTTAAGGCCAAGAGATTGGTCAATTATCCTTTCCCTTACCATGTGCTTGTCTCAAAACTTATTGACCACTTCAACATAAATGTTGAAAATGAAGTGGTTTATAATACCAACTCCTCCAACAGTTTGATCCAGGAGAAGTATCTCACCAAAATGGGGATGAGAAAAACTCCTGATGGATGGATTATGGCTGGACAAGCACCTGCTGCTGCTATTGAAGAACAAGTTGCTGTTGATTCAGAAGATGAAGAAAGGAATCCTCAACAACCTGTTTACACCCAATTTGAGTCCCTCATGCTGGAAAAGATGAATGGGCTTCTCAGCATGCATCATGAATTCAGGGATGAGACTCAAAGCTCTTTTAGGGATCTCAATGCTAGGCTAGATGAAATAGAAGCCACTCTTAAAATAGATGAGTCTGAAGATTTCTAGTTTTTTTCCTTTACTTTGTTCAGTTTATGAATATGCTTTTTTTTTGTAATTGTAATGGCTCCCTTATGATTAATATAATATTTTCAGTTCATTTTCCGCTGTGCCTTTATGATTTTTGACTTTCAACAAGCCAAATAGGGGGAGAAATAATTGATTAAAAAGAGAAATTGAAATATTAAGCATGCCCTACATCATGCTCTGTTTGCCCCTGTTTTTCGTTTCATTTTGGCCCAAAAATTTGAACTGAGTGGATGCTAAGATTTAAGGGGAGCTATGACGTTAAAAGGATTTCAATCAATATATATGACTTGTAATTGAATACTACTTGAATCACAAATGCTTTTAACACTTGTTTTTGGCAAAGGCATTGAAAATTTCCAGGTTTGCAAAGCTTAAAGTTCTTCAAATTGATTCAAAATTAACTCCAAGCCTTATTGTTAATCAACTAAAAATTTGGCATGTTTAAAGCCAAAAAGGGGGAGATTGTTGGATTCAATGGAATTACTTGAAGAATGGACAAAGAATCAAAGATTGGTTTTAGCTTTCAACATGCCTTGAAGTATTGAAGAATTATGTGTGATTAAATGTAAAAAGAAGAAGCATTTTTGGTGATCCAAATATTTTGCATTCACATCATTCATTCATTAAATTGGTTTAAAAGATTAGAATTCACAAGGCCTTGATAAAATGCTTAAGTCTAATAGTTAAATCAAAGGTTTTTGGAAAAATATGTTTTCTACTGATTTAATCGATTACTTTAATGAGATAATCGATTATATTGTTCTTAGTGCTTTCTGGAAAACTTTTCAAGAACAATGTAATCGATTACATATCGGTTTAATCGATTAATTTACCTTGGTTTATATATAAACTGCCTTGTTGATCATTTTAATCGATTACCTTTGAACTGTAATCGATTACATAGGATTAAAAGGAAATACCATCTCTTTGTCTTAATCGATTACCAAATATTGTAATCGATTACATCATATGCCTATGCTTAACATATCTTACTTCTTTAATCGATTACCAAAATTTGTAATCGATTACTCTGTCCATTACATGATTATGAAGCTTTCTGCATTAATCGATTACCAGAATCCGTAATCGATTACATAGTTTATTTCATGGTTATGAAGCTTCCTGTTTTAATCGATTACGTATCGAAATAATCGATTATTCTGTTTGTTGCTTCAACCCAGATTTTTATAGAACCCTTTAATCGATTACTTGCTTGGTTTAATCGATTACATAAGTAAAATAATCGATTATTGACGATTAGAAAAGTTTGTTATAAATAGAACCCTTGCTCAGCTTGTTTTAAAACTTGATCAATTCGTATTCTGAGCCTACCTAAGCTTTCTAAACACTTTCTTAGTAATTTTTCTGGATTCTATGAGTACTTGTCTTCACTAAAACTCTTATGAGTTATTAAGTGATTCTTGAATCAAGAAGAGTCTTTTCAAAGGTTAAGGAAAGAGATGTTCTGAGTTTGTTTTCATCATTCAACCTGATATATTCATTCATAAGCATATCATTCATTGGATCATCAAGTGTTTTCTCTCCTTAAACCTTGTGGTTGTAATTCTTTTGATAACTTGTAGTTGATTGTCTATTGTAATTGGGTTTCTTGCTTGTAAACCAGAGATAGAGTTTCTCTAGGGGTTTACTGAGTAGTGTTCTCAGTGGGGTTGTCTCTAAGAATCTAATAGTGTTTTAGATTTCTGAACTTTATCTAGGGTGGATAAAGAGAGACTTTGTTATTACTTGTAAAAACAGAAATATTGCAATAGTGGAACTCCATTCTAGTGTTGAATGGAAGAAAACTGGATGTAGCTTCATAGTGTTTCAAGTGAACCAGTATAAATCTTGTGTGTTTTGATATTGATCTCTTTCTTGATGATATTCTGTTTAAATGGATAATATTGTCTTGTTTTCTAATTCAATCTTGAGCTATTAAATACCTTGGATTGAACATTAGATTGAATAAAGATTCTTCCATAGTAATAAAGATCCAAAGGGAAACTCTGATTTTGTCAAAGAAATTTTTAATTTACCAAGCCTAACCAATTCACCCCCCTCTTGGTTAAGTGTGAAATGTTCCTATATTTATCATCTCCAACAATGAATCTGGTGATCACGATGCAAAGATGCAAATGACAACTACATACAAATGATACATGTGGTGTCAAATTACAAAAGTTCGTTTGAATCAAGACAAACAAAAGAGCCCACACCGTAGTCTATGAAAGTATGTTAACCTTCATTGTTACTTCTAGAAATAACCTATCCCTTTATACAGATATACTAAATGGTGTGTAACAATATTAATTCTTGCTTTACATTGTTGTTACTCTTATTCTCAAAATAATTCCATAAATAGTATAATAACCAAGGCCAAAAAAATAAATTGTAAGTATTGAAGAATTTGGCGCGAGTAGCGACGGATTTAGCGACGGAAATTCTGGCGCGAGTAGCGCCATAAGTACTGAAATTTGGCACGAGTAGCGCCACAGATGTTGGAATTTGGCGCGATTAACACCAGAAGTGGCGTGATTCGCGCGGGACCTTGGGCAAGGACTCTATAAAAAGGTCATTTTACGAAATCTGACCTAAAATCCTTGCTTCTTCTTCCCCCAGCACCGTTCCTCCATTGATGGACCTCTGAGCTTTGTAAATCTTCATCCTTTGGCCAAAACACCTTCTACCCAACATGAAACTTGTGGGAAATCCTCCTCTGAGCTAGAATCCTTCATCACTTTTCCCTAAAAACCATCAATCGGAAAGATCCCGTTCTCTAGGGAACTTTGAAAATACTGAGTTTGGAAGGGAAAGAAGGCGATTCAAGGACGCCAAAGCTTGGTGAAGTGATCCTCCAGCCTTCCTCGACTGTTTAGAGGTAAGAAACTCAAGTTTTACCGATTGAGTTGGGAATTTGTTCTTGGGATGAATAGTGACCCTTTTGTGATAAGGCTAGAATTAGACTTGGGTTCTTTAGAAAATTATGCTCAGGAGGCTGTTCTGATGAATGTTGAGCTTTGAATCATGAATTTTGATGAAGTTTGGTTTTGACCCTGAGATAGGTATGAGTAAGAAGAATGTTGATGAAAGGGAAGGTGTTAGGCTAGATATGAGCCTTAGTGCCTTTACAAAAGTTGTTCAGAAGGCTAAATAAACGGTGAAAACGTATTGATATAACTGTTTTAGCCAAGTTGAAAAATTGTTGATATATGGTCTGGTTAGAGCATTGAATTGAGCTTATGCAGAGTCTAAGGGGGACTCTAAGATCTTGGTTAAACCAAGATAGATCCTGTTGAGGGTCTGTGATTCGCCTATAAGGTGATTAGCTCTGATAACCCTAAGATAGAGAACAGAGAGGTTTTAATGGAGGGGAATGGCGTTTCCTTTCATTCTAATGGCTAAGGACCGTTATTGATTGATTGTTTTATGCCTTGTGTAGGGCGTGATAGTGATCTTGCTGGTGGTTGTGACCACGAAGCCGGGAGAGCCGGTATAGTGCTGAGAGCAGGTAAACTCTTTGTTCTTGGGAGTGTTTCACTGTTTGTGTTCCACCGTACTCCGAGGGAGTTATGGTTATTGATATCATAATGCATGTATATTGAAATTGTGTGTTACTGTTTATGGAAACATGTTTATGATGAGCTGAACACTGTGATGGTGTTGTTATGTGTTTGATTAGATTCTCTGGCCAGTAGAATTGAACATAGTAATATATATATATGTATGTCCTGCTGTGGGATGTGCCCACCTAGCTGGATGAAGCCTCCTCAGGCAAAGAAAGAAAGTCCTGATGTGGGATGTGCCCATATGAATGGATGAAGCCTCCTCAGGCATAAGTAGTAGGTCCTGATGTGAGATGTGCCCATATAAATGGATGAAGCCTCCTCAGGCATTGATATATGTGTATGTATGTTATGTACATGTGATATGACTTGATAGTTATGACGGCTAGTTTGGTAATGCCAATTTTGATATTATGTGCATGGAAGTGAACCAGGGGGAGGAAAGACCTACAAGGACCCTGAGTTTACTGAGATTGTTATCTCACCCCTGTTGGGGATCATGTTTTGTAGGTGATGCTCAGGGAGCGGCTGATAGATCCCAGGGCAAGAGGCCCGAGTAGAGGGATATGGTTCTGAGGGAATCTTAGGCATATAGTGAAGAGCATGTTGGCTCTATATTTTGACATTTTGATTTCATGCCTGTATTTTGGTAATGATGAGGGATAGGTACAGTTTTGAGATATATACATCGTATATTATGAGAATTCACCATATATGTGCATAATGTACAATTTATGCTGGTAATGACGGTTGATGATGTCATTTTTGTTTGTTGCTTCCATTTTAATTATCCTTGATAATTACTGCGATTAATGACCGTAAATCAATGTTAATGAACCGGATGCATACGGGTTGTTACATTTTAGCAAGGTATAAAAGGAACTGCACTGAAAGTAAAAGTGCACTCTTCTGCCAACACCATCCTACTAGGAGAATTGTAAATCACTTCATGCACGCCTCAAATCTCATGATCTATGAACTATGACATATGATATAACTAAGGGTCCAACTTACCTCACATATACAAACTTATACATGGACCACGTAAGACAAAAAATTAGTTTTTCTATTAAGGATGAGTAAAGGACTTTGAGACCATATATAACAACCCAAAACGCTAGTGATATTAATATATATGCCTCTAGTGTCGGTGGGTTTCACAATTTCCCTCCATCTAGTGTTAATCATTTGGGATTTGTGTGGGATTTAGAGAAACACATAAAACAATTGGGATTTAGATTGGGATTTTGGCTTTTGTCCTTATTTTACTTCTCTCTCGTCAAAATCATGATTGAATTGGGATAGCATGACATTATATATTGATATTGATCAAACAAATGTCCACTTTTTCTTTAGGCTTAGGTAACACCAAAATCCAACATTTTAAATAACGACAAATGAGTGATATGTGAGTTAATAACGACAAATGATCCACAGTTAAATACAAGGTTAAGTTGTTGATCCCCACCTGACGCAGGTTAGATTCTCAACTTCACGTTACTCAAGTAAATGAGACAAAACAAAGCTTACATCAGTTTAACATTAAACCCACAGTTTGGTTCGAGCATGTTCACTAGTTTACCAGCTTTGGAGCTAGTTTTTAACATTATAATTATTTAAAATATTCGAACAGCCGTATGCATTTTAAGATAGTAACTTAAATCAGGTGAATCGGGTCAGTCTCATGCCAAAAGCAGGACTATTAGAAGAATAAGACCCTAATTTTGTAAAGGGTTGTTTATTTAAGTGGCATAATTGCAATACATTAAATTAGGGCTGCCATTTTACAGAAGACATGCAGATGAAATAAATTTTTGGAAGAAGTTCATAATTGATCCATAATCAATGTGTACCTGAAAGATGGCAGCACGAACAGTTCGGGGGCAAGCAAAATTTGTGCACATGTAATGCACAATATCCTACAATGTCCAAAAAGAGAAAAACTTATTTAACTGTCACAACAAATGAGAGTAGCAAGAAGAAAAGTGCTAGTAAAGTACAATTAGGACTTAAATGAAGTAACATATAACCTGACAACCAGTACTATGCCCAAGTAATGCCACACCTTCAGAATCTTCTTTGTTAATTAAATAATTAATCAGCTGATCCAGCTCCTTAGCATCCTTCAATGTGAATTCAACAAGCAATTGCAAACTTAAGAATCAAGATAATTATGCTTATCAATCAGGTAGACATATTGACATTGCACCTTTCAGTAAAACATAAGAATGAACATATAATATTATTTGATGTAATAGTGCCGTCATAATCTGATGTAAAATAAATCCACATCTATTTGTCATTTGATTTAAGATAAATGACTTGAGTCTAGTGATAAGCTTGTTTGTGTCCTCATGATTATTAAGCCGACAACTGTGTATGGAATACACCAATATATATCATTGCCTAATCTGGTCCAATCATAAAAGCATGATTAAAAAGTGTCAACACGAATTTTAGAGCGAATATGTAGTCTTATCATCGGCTACTATAATGCTAGCTTCCTTGAGATCGAGAGGGATTAACTAACATGACTGCATGGCTAATCCTAAAATGTAAATATACAAAAACCCTTTTAAATGGTAATGATAAGTTACCAAGTAAGTGCACGCTTATGATCACGCCACGCATAGACCAATTAATCTTCCTAGAAGCTAATGATTGAGTTTTGGAAGTATGATTAATTCGATCTTTTTCTGTTTGTAATATATAATATAGGCATTTTGCTTTCTAATCAATCAAATAAATAATGCTTATTGGGAAGATATTGATCCAGCATTAAGGATCTAAACCTATAACTAAATTGTCGGGATACATGGTCTGTCGGGTACGCCTTATATCCATCGAGTTAAGTATATTGATTTGCTCAAGTTTGTATATGTAGCTTTGACACTGACACCACAACTTTCCCCCAACCAATAAAAAATAGTGATTAAAACTCAACAGTGTTTAGGTTCATGATTAACATCAATTATACATTAGAAAATTGTTGGACAATCTCACAATTTTGAACTAAAATAGCTATCTAATTCACACATAACAATAAATCACAAGTAATGCTACATCCTCTGAGAACCAGAACTCAAAACCAGAATCAGAACCACCGTGTGGGATGCCATTGAGAGGAGGAATGCTAACCTTGTGGGACGCGAGAGTTGCAAGCGAGAGAGTGGAAATGCCGTGAGCGACACCACTGAGAACAAGAACCTCCATGGAAGCGCCGTCAGCACCGACAATGGAGGCTGAGAGAACAAGCACAACAACGAACAGTGGAGGCAGAGGCTGAGAGAACGAGCAGTGAAGGCGAGAGTAAGAGAAAGGCGCGAGAAGGGTTTTAATTAATTTGGGGGCCAGGTTTTATAAAACCAACAACATCGGTTTTTCAATGAAAATCGATGTTAACTATCTTTTGTTAACGTCGATTTTCATAAAAACCTGGAAAGCCGATGTTAAATGAATACATTAACATCGGTTTTCTTAAGAACCTGTAAAACCGATGTTAACGTGTTCCTGTTAACATCGGTTTTGATAAGAAAACCGATGCTAAAATCCTAAGTTAACATCGGTTGTTTAGGTTTTTAATAAAATCGATGTTAACCATGTCCTTTTAATTACAAAATTGTCACTGCGTTTTCATTAACATCGATTTTACAGAAAACCGATGTTAACATACCGATGTTAAAAGCTATTTTTGTAGTGTTGACAACTATTTCCCAAAAAGAACTCCAACGTCATCTCGTCGGCTTGGCGACTCCAACCAAAAAGAATCTCCTCCAGAGTCACCAAATGCTACTCATCTACTCACATGAAACGAAAGTTTGCGATCATCACAGGTACCAATCACATGGTACAACAAATGCAAGGGTGAGTTTATTATATAATACCAACAAGCATATGATACCAATGATTGGAAAGGAACAACAATAACAACCAGAATTATTACCAGAACTTCATCGGTCTAATACACACTCAACAGAACCAATCATTCAATTCATTTCATAAATCAAACACTCATGATCATAATGATGCATGCTCCTGATTTCACTCCCACCATGCAATGTGGTACATATCTAGGGAAATAGCCTCTCACAGGAAAATGATTCATCACCTATCAGGGTCATCCTCTCGTGCACTGGTCATTCCCCTACACGGTGATCAACCAGTGGCGCACGGGAATTCTAAACCTGATGGCCCCTTAGTACTTGCATTTTCAGCCCATAGAAACCCACATGTACGCACATGCCTTCATTCTATTTCCATCAATGCAATATGAAGCATGAAACATGGGCACCATCAATGCATGACCTGGCTAGGAACACATCATTCCTCGCAAGGATAACCCATCATACACCCCCATGTGTATAGGTAACACACCAATATGGGCTCACTGGTGCACTGACCGTGACTAGGAACACATTCTTCCTCGCAAGGGTAACCAACCGGTCATTGCATCCCACGTGGACATATACAACATACAACCATGAGCACCATCAATGCATGACCTGGCTAGGAACACATCCTTCCTCGCAAGGGTAACCCGTCATGCACCCTATGGGTATCCATGTATATCCACATCACATAATGACATTGTTCACATCAAGACTATCTCTCATCAATATCATTATCAACATCAACACCATGTCACCTCAATGTCATCAACAACATTTTATTTCAATATCATTATCATTAACATTAATATCATCTCATTTCAACATCATCAACCACATCAACATTTTCTCATTTTAACATCATCAATTACACTAACACTATCTAAATCTCAATATCATTAACGACATCACAAACAATCGCATTTCACATCTATACAAAATACATATGTCTGAGATTCACATTCCCCAGGTCTTCAGATAACCCAAATTTCATACATTTACAGTTCATCATACCACAAGACTGATATTGTTAGGAAAATTATAAATTAAAGAGGAGGACTACAATATATAAAAAAACACTCTTATGTCCATTTAAAAATTTAATAAAGAATTAAATAGAAGAACACATTATAAAATTTTGGGCAGATCTCCACTGTAATTAAGACTTTTTCGAAAAACAACATCATTCACAGTTTTATCCGTCAACAATTTTTCTTGAAAATGAACATACACAAGAATAAACACATATCAATCATAAATTCATCGCATCCCATTAGTTAAAAGGACATCATTTTGAAATTATGATAACACCAATGCGACCGGGACTCAACGAAGGTCACAAAAATGACATCAACATTATAAAAAGGAAACTTTTACAACGTCTCATTTTCAAAGGTTTTTCAAATGAAGTATAAAAACACCCAGTAACGGTACCCAAATCACAAGAGATATCAAGAGAGGCTTCAAACTAGATAAGAGAAGATAAGGAAACCATGGTTACCTCAAAGAAACCAAGAAAGAAGGATTGGAGGCTCCTTTCTTTACTGAATCATCGAGTTGAGTTTTGAAGATTTCGCTCTGATTAAAGTGTTCCTCTTCGTGTGGTGGTCTAATGACAAGAAACAGTGACTCGTGGCGGTCACCGGTGGTCATGGGTGGTGGAGGAGGAAGGTGGGGGACTTGGTGGCTGTTTTGGAGAAGATGGAAGCATGAAAATCGAGATTTCACGTTGCTGCATGTATTTAAAACCAACTTGACCAATCCAAAATGGTGATTTTCTAAAACAGGTTTTGGGTCAAACTCGAAAGCACACAATTTCAACGCAGCTCAAACAAACTCCACATAACTTAACATCCATACTAAGCAATTGCACAAGGATAATTTACACAACAATCTAACTAATCTAAACTAATCAAATAATCAAATAACACAAGAAATATATCAAACATCTATTTTTAGTTATCAAATTTTCAGGGTGTTACATCGGTTCTTAGAGAATCGATGTTAAGAATGGCCTTAACATCGACTCTGTTTAGAATCGATGTAGAGCATCACATGTCAACATTGGTTTTGTTTTAAACTGATGTTGATCTTGGTGCGTCAATGTTGATTTTTCATGAAATCTATGTTGTGCTTCACCCTAAATCATAAACATATTGTTTCATTCCAACTCTTGTGCCAAAACATCTTTGTGAAAACAATATGAACAACACACAAGAACCAAGAGGGGGGATGAATTGGTTGTTCTTGGCCAATTAAAATTTCTTTTACAATCAGAGTTAAAAGGATCGTAACACACAACAACTGTTGAACACTTTCAATCAATCAAACACCAATCTTTGTAGAATGCAATTACACCAAGAAAGTTTCAGTTGATTATGAAAAGTTATACCAACAAATGACAATTAATAACCACAAGAAAAGATAAAGAAGAAGTAATGAACACCAAGATTTATACTAGTTCACTTCTCAACCTAGAGAAGCTACATCCAGTTCTTTTAACCAACTAGTTAGAGTTCAAATAATAGCAATTTGTTTCTTACAAGCTTACACAATCACTCTCAATCAGATCTAGATTAAGAACAAGAAATCTAACTCCCTTAGACTCTCTGTGATCAATGACATAGAGAAAAACCTTCTCTACTCTTTCCTCTAGACATACCTATTATAAACAAGCTTTAAGAAAGTCTATTGCACTAGTTACACAAACCAAAAATTCTAAAAAGAATTACAACCAAAGTAGTATGGAGAGAAACAACCTGATGATCCACTACAGATGAATGCAAATAATTACCAAACTTGAATCAAGGTTGAAGGACAAATCACAGAACATTCTCTCCAAGTTGTTCTTTAGAAAGTTGCCTAAAAAAGAAATCCTCTCAAGGAATCTTGAAGCTTGAGGATTTGAGGGTCAAACACAGAATAACTCGTAGTATCTTTTCTCTCTTCAGAAAGGTTATGAAATTTGTTGTTATTTCGTTGTTCTTTGTTAAAACAAGCAACATCTGTTTATAAAGAAAACTGTTTTAACTGTCAGTAATCAATTAAATCACTTATGTAATTGATTAAAGTGTTCTTGAGCTTTCTGAAAAAAGATTTATGGAAAATGTAATCAATTAAATCACAATGTAATCAATTATCACATGAAACCTTATTCAAAATAGTTGCCCAGTGATCAATTACCACCATGCTGTAACAGATTATCACAGGAAGTCCATTATGTGATTATGAACTTTGTAATCAATTATCACAATCTCGTAATCAATTAAAATGTTCTTAGTTCTTAAGTAATAGATTACCACTAGCTGGTAATCTATTAAACTAGTGAGAAATTATTTTTCCAACAATTGAAACATGGAACACTTGGCTTTTTATACATTCATCAAATCCTTGTGTTTCAAAAAAGCTTTTTATGAAAACATGAATGCAAAATCATGAATGAGTTTTATGCAATGGATCATAGGAGGCATCTACTTAGACATAGACAAATTACAAATATCATTCAATTGAATTGGCATGTAAAAGCCTAAACATTTCAATGTCTAAGAACTTCAGCTTCTTGATCCTCTCTAGCTCCCCCAGAGTCTAACACTTTGTGCCTCTCTTCATTTCACCCTAAACCTCTATATCTCACCTCTCATCGTTGACACCACTACCATTGTGCCATCATCATCATTCCAGTCATCATATCCTTAGTTTTGGACAATCTAGAAGCCCATTGTCGCCATTGTTGTTGGTTTCAGGTTCTTTTGCTATTTCCATGGAGTTTGGTATTTATTGCATATATCATTGTTAAGGTTCATTTTCCCAAACCACCGTGTGTAAGAGTCTTATTTCTTCTAGGGAATGGTGAAGTCTAAAAAACATATAAAATATGCTAAGAGAATCATGTAGCTTATTCCAGGTAATGAACTCCTTGGTGTTGCTTGTGTAACTGCAATTCGTGTACATGGCTGCATAATATAATAACTCTTTAATCATAAGATGTTCAAATACTAGTTCCGTGCAACATGAATGAAGACTTTAAGTGATTTATCTTATTAAGACTATGTTCTTACACCATATAACATTGAAGGAAGTCTTATAAGGATTTGTCAATTAATTAATTAGAGTTTGGAAAGTCACTTTGGATTTATATACTACAAAGGTTCATTTGGTAATTTGGGAGAATGACCTTACTTAAGGATTATATTCATATGGAAAAAATAGAACAGTTATTTGATAGTATAGACATTACAATACATTTACATCTATCCATTCATGCGGGTTGTATTGAAGCCTTTTGAATGATAATGATACTTTTTTTTTAAAGTATGGATCAAATTGCTTTGGTTTTACATTAAAATTTATTTTAATTATTAAACAATACAATTGTAATCTATTTAGTCCTTCATAAGTGATTGATAAAAGGAGTTAAAAGTAAAGACACTACTATATAAACAGGGCTTTAACATTGGTTCTGGAGCAGTTTCAACATCGCTTAGAACCAATGTTGACATGGTCATCATTGAAAGTAGGCATTTTTCAACATTGGTTTTGAAACCGATGTTGAAAATCATCATCTACACTGGTTCTGGCTGAAACTGATGTAGAAATGTACCCAAAATTGTGTATTCTGAAACATTTTTTACATTGGTTCTAAAAAAAATAATGTTAAAACTTGTATACAACATTGGTTTTTGGCAAAACCAATGTCGAATGCGTTATACAACATCAGTTTTTGCCTAAATTGATGTTGAATATGCCTTTATTGTAGCGACTTATCTCGTCGCTACGATATCAACACTCTAAATGTATAACTTTCAAATTTTAAATGAAAACTATATTAATTTATTATGAAAATGAAGGTAAATATTCTTACGATAATACACTTATCAAAAACTCTCAAATACGTAAATAAATACATACATACATACATATATATATATATATATTAAACCATTACATATCATTCACATGTCAGAACATAATTCAGTTTTTACATATATCTAAGCTTGAAATTACATGTCAGATCAAAAGCGAAATAAGGAACCAACTAACAAAGAGTTGATAACAAAACATAACTCTCTCCCAAAATAAATTTCAACGTTATCACATCGGTTTCCCAGCTCCAACAAAAGGATTTCCCTCCAACATCATCTACTGCTGCTCATCTACTTCCACAAATGAAGGTTCGCGATTATCACAGGTACCGACTACACAGTACAAAATTGCAAGGGTGAGATTATTACACAAGATCAACAAGCACCAGATGAAAATGATTAGTAAGAAAAAATAATAATAACCATAATCATTCTCAATAATCAATTAGTTCAACATACATTCAACAAGCTAGTCATAAAATTTTTCCACAATTCAAATCAATTATGCTCATAATGATGCATGCACCTGACTCAACTCTCAAATGCAATGTGGTACCATTGGTCAGGAAATAGCCTAAGCATGCCCACATCACACTCTCACTTAGGAAAATGATGCAATAACTAGTCGAGGTCACCCTGTCGTGCACAGGCAACTCCCCCATGGTGATTAGCCTGAGTCACAAGGGAGTTCCAAACCGAGTGGTATGCCCCCAAGTACCCCATTTTTATCCTCATGAAAAACCAAAAGAACTTATTGCCACCATTTATACTATTTTCATGCAATTATAAAGTATGAAACATGAGCACCATCAATGCACTGACCGCAGATAGTAAGAAATTCTAGGCAATCCCTTTCCTTCTTGAGGGATGCTTAAAATTTTTAAACCAATCATCTTCCCTTTTCAGGGACATCCAACAGTTCACTGCATACACAATATACATCCATCACAAAGACATCATCAACATCAACATCCTCTCTTATGAATCTCATCATCAACATCAACATCATCTCATCTCAATGCCATCATCAACATTAACATCATCTTATATTAATATAATCATCAACATAATCTCATTTCAATATTATCAACATCACAAGTAATCACATTCCACATATATTCATATATATAACACATGTTTAGGATTCACATTCCCCAAGTCTTGACAACACAAATCTTATACATCACAATCCATAATACCATGAGACTGATATTTTAGGAAAATTCTAAATTAAAGAGAACTATGGTATAGAATACAAACTTTTATACCCATTTAAAATTTAATAAATAATTAAATATAAGAACAAATATAAAATTTTGGGAAAAGTCTTTGTAATTATGACTTTTTCCAAAAAAATCTAATAATTACAACAAGAACATCATTAAAAAATCCCTTCACCAATAACAAATATATCGCATCCCCTTAGTTGAAAACACAGTTTTTCTTGAAAATTAGCACGCAATAAGGACATACATACATCCCCATAATTGGGTTCCCTGACCCCAACAATGGTATCAAAAGGTTTAAATAAATAATAAACTCCCCCCCACCTATCTATATCCCTCTGTTAACTCCTTGTAGTGTCATTTTGAGATCTCTCAGGTTCACGTCCTTTGGTCCATGTCAAAAAGATATCATTTTGAAGACAAGGTTAATATTAATGCTCGGGGTCAAATACCCATTCCAATTTAAATGGGGCTAATGTGGTGTTTTGGGAGTCCATGTCAAAAAGATGTCATTTTGAAATTTCAATCACACCAATGTGACCAGGGTTCAACGAAGGTCACAAAAAATGACATCAATATTAGAAAAAGGTAACTTTTACAGCGTCTCATTTTTAAAGGTTTTTTAAAGGAAGTGTAAAAACATCCAATAATTGTACCCAAGTCACAAAGGATACTAAGAGAGATTCAAACTAACTAAGAGAAGACAAGGAAATCATGATAACCTCGAAGAAACCACGAAAGGAGGATTGGAGGCTCCATTATCTACCGAATTCTCAAGTTGAGTTATGGATGTATTATAAGTTGCAAATCTCGTTTAACGGGCTCGTCTCGCTAATTGCAACATTTTCTTTGTCTATAATTGCGCTTAGCGTGCTAGTCAAAATTTCCTCTTCTAATGTAGCTTCGTAAATCACCTTAACCAACAAAATCTATTTCCCTCTTAATTGCTTTGTTCGCCAATCCTCGATTCTCAAAGATAATGTTTCATATGTCAAGTTTCCTTTACTTGAATGTCATATAATTCGACCACATGAGAAGGATCATGGATATATTTATGGAGTTGAGACACATGAAATACATTTTGGAGGTTAGATAGGGACGGGGATAATGCAATTTGATATGCCACAGGACTACATGTAGGGACTTCCTACTCAAAGCATCAACCACTACATTGACTTTTTTGGGATGATAACTAAGTTCAAAATCATAGTCCTTAAGAACCTTTAACCATCTCCTCTGACGCATGTTCAACTCTTTTTGACTAAACAGGTACTTAAGGCTTTTATGATCTCTAAACACTTCAAACTTGGAGCTGAACAGGCAGTGCCTCCACATCTTAAGAGCAAAAGCTACAATAGCTAACTCCAGATCATCGGTAGGATAATTCCTCTCATGAGTCTTGAGTTGTCTAATATCATAGGCCATTACCTGGCCATTCTGCATCAACACTCCTCCCAAAACCATCTTTGATGCATCACAATACACCTCAAAGGGTTCTCTTGGGTTAGGCAAAACTAACACGGGCACGGTTGTTAACTTTTCCTTAAGGTTTTGGAAACTATGCTCACATTGGCCATCCCACACAAAAGGTTGACCCTTACGAGTCAGCTTGGTCAAAGGCAAGGCTAACTTAGAGAAACCTTCTATGAATATTCGATAATATCCTGCTATACCCAGAAAACTTCTAATCTCAAACACTGATTTAGGACTCTCCCACTTAAGAATAACTTCTATCTTAGAAGGATCTATAACTATACCGCCTTCGGATATCACATGTCCTAGGAAACTAACTTCCTCTAATCAAAACTCACACTTGGATAACTTAGCATAAAGTTGTCAGTCCTTAAGGGTTTGCAACACAATCCTCAAGTGTTTTTCATGCTCCTCTCTAGTCTTAGAGTATACCAAAATATCATCTATGAATACTACCATAAAACTATCGAGATAGGGGTGAAAGATCCTATTCATGTAATCCATAAACACACTAGGGGCATTAGTCACACAAAAGGGCATGACTAAATACTCGTAGTGACCATATTGGGTCTAAAGATAGTCTTCAAAATATCCTCAGTCTTCACTCAGATCTGATGGTAACCTGACCTAAGGTCTATCTTGTTAAACACACAAGCTCCTACCAATTGGTCTATAAAGTCGCCTATTCTAGGAAAAATGTACTTGTTCTTAATCGTCACTTTATTCAACTGATGGTAGTCTACACATACTCTCATGGTCCTATTTTTGTTCTTTACTAACAACACTGGTGCCCCCATAGAGACATGTTAGGTCTCACAAACTGCTTATCGAACAACTCTTCTAATTGCTTCTTAAGCTCGGCTATGGATATCGGTCCGTCACCAGTTACCAAATCTATAGAAAACTGTATCTCTCTCTCAGGTGGTAAACCAGTTATATCCTCAGGAAACACTTCTGGAAACTCTCTAACAACTGGGAAGTCACCTATAAAAACCTTGGTCTCTACTTCCAGGTTAGACATGATCATGCACACTTGAGAATCTTCTTTTAAAGAATTCACAATTTGGTTGGAAAAGATAAACATCCTATCCCTACTCACTTCAGAATCACTAAACACCACAGTTTTATCAAAATAGTTTAATAAGACATGGTTGGAAGATAACCAATCCATACCCAGAATAACATGAATTTGGCTGAGAGGTAAACAAATCAAATGAATCGATAATTTTTTACCAAAAATCTCTATAGGAAAATTGAAACACACATCAAAAGTTAAAGTTAAACCACTAGTTGGGTCTCTAACACAAGGTCATCAATCAAAGAAGACACATAAAGCTTAAGTTTCTCCACACATGAGGAAGATATAAACAAATGTGTTGCACCAAAATTGAATGGCACAAGTAATGGAATCCCACATATGAAACATTTACCTTAGATTAGATCTTTGGATTTCAAAGCTTCAGCACAATTAAAAGTAAAAACTCTTCCGGTGGCCTTCAGGTGTCTAGTTTGGTCATTCAGACCTCCACCATTATGCTCATTCTTGGGATATGAGCAATCTCTCTAAATTTGACCCTTTTTTCTGCAGTTGAAACATATCTTGTCTTTATCCGCAATATTTGAAGAGATATAGCCTGGCTTACCACACTGGAAACAAATGATTTGAGTTGAGAAAGTAGTGGGCTTGCTACCACTACTACCAGAAAACCTCGTAGCAGCGGTCCTTTGATTGTTGGGAAGATTACCATATTTCTTAGGAGGGGTTGAGTATAGTTTTCCACAATTTTGAGATCTAGTCTTCTTGTTCTTCATTGGGCTCGTATTCCAATAATACGCCGCCCTGTCTCAGGAGTCTTCAACCCATATCCTACACATGTTAACCAGCAGTGGGAACTGACGAACACCTTGATAATTCAAATCTTATTTCACCTCAGATCACATGCCATTCAGAAACTTTAGTAACTTTTAGCTCTCACCATCTCTTCCTCGGTAATGAGGAAAGTACCTCACCAACTCTTCGAATTTAGCTACATATTCAGCCACAATCATGCTCCCTTGCTTAAGCTCTAAGGATTCTATATTCTTCTTGTTTCTAACATCTTTTGGAAAGTGTTTCTCTAGAAATACCCTCTTGAAGGTTTCCCAGGTCACAGCTTGACCTTTAGTCTCCAAGCATTGACAAGTGTTCTCCCACCAATACCCAGCTTCTTCTACCAGAGTGGGGGTGCCAAAAGCAACCTTATGCTTCTCTTGACATGCCATCACTTGAAAGATTTTTTCAATCTCCCATATCTGGTTCTAAGTACCATCATGGTTGTATCCTCCATTGAAAGCAGGGGGTTGTTTCGTTGGAAGCGATCCAACCCTTGATACTCAGAAGCTCCAGTAGTTTCTCCTCTATTCTGATTCCCCAAAGCCTGGGCTAAGGCTTGGAGAGGATCAGCTATTGCATGATCATTCCATCCAGCCATCACTCCATGCACATCCCAGGAAATAAGAACATGGAAGGAATACACACAAGAAAAAAGAATAAAACAATTATTTTATACCTATCTCAAGTCCTACTTAATTACTCCTGAGAGTTGATGCTTCGAGAAATTACTCCCCTACAACAATTCTCTCTTGAGACATTAATGCTCATTCTCCAACCTTTTGTATTCCTGATTGCTCTCCATAGTGTCCCATTGCACTTCCATAGTGTACTCATGGTATAACAGACATCAGGAATACAAATGTATTATGACAGCACCAACAAATCTCCATAGCCCATGTAAAACAACAATGTGTGAGGTCTCAAACACAATCAACCCAAGAAACTACAAAACAATAATTATTCAAATATCAAACATTCAACACAACAAACACAAAATGCACAGAGAAACACAACAGACTCACAACTCACTGGCCGAAAAGGTTCGACCTGCTTTGATACCACTAATGTAACGATCCGCCTTGTAGCTACTATATCACTATTCTAGATGTATTAATTTTCAATTTTTAAAAATGAAAACTCTATTATTTTGATTATGAAAATGAGGGTAAATTTCTCGCAATAATACACCCATAAAAAATGCCCAAATACGTAAATAAATACACACACACACACACACACACACACACACATATATATATTAAACCATTACATAAAATTCACATCTCAGAACATAATTCAGTTTTTACATATATCTAAGCTTGAGATTACATGCCCGATCAAAGAGAAATAAGGAACCAACTAAGAAAGATTTGATAACAAAACACATCTCGCTCCCAAAATAAATTCCAACGTTATCACCTCGGCTTGGTGGCTCCAACAAAAGGATTTCCCTCCAACATCAACTACTGCTGCTTATCTGCTCCCACGAACGAAGATTCACAATCATTGATAATGATTGTTGAATCGCTACAAAACAAATAAAACTAAGATAATTTTGTAGCACAAGATTAACATAGGTTGACTCAAAGATACAGTCCAATTTGGTTCCTAACTTAATCCACTTATAAACAACAGGGGGATTTAATCAAACAATTTGTAGACAGTGAACAAAAATTGTAGAAACACAAACAAGAATTAAAGAAAAACGCAGAAACTAACAGAATTGATAAAAGATGTTGTGAAATAGATTCAAGAATATCAATCCAATTCACAAAGCTAAGCAATGCAAATTATCATAGTTCCAAGATAATTATCATATTATGAAGGTTCATTCAATATCATTAGAAACAGTTCAATCAAATGAACTCCTAAATCAATTCAAATCAGACACCAGATTGAAATATCATCCAAATAATTTATGATTAAAATTCAAAATTAGGGAATAAATCTATAAACTAATTCGTTTTCAATCTTAAACATATTCATTATTATGACAATTGAAAAGAGGATTGAAGAAGAAGATGAACATTCACACAAAAATTGGAATACCAAACCATAACTCAAAATTTGTGTAAGAAAATAGAAGAATGTTGCAAAACAGCAAGTGTACTGCTCGTTTCAAGTAATAGAGTAGGTAAGTAGAGTATCGTATCCACAGAGATTGATACTGATTTCACAATAATTTGCGATCTAAGCAATTAGAAGGAAAAAGAATGATTTTTGAAAGAATTGTTGTTGTGTTGAATGATTAAGTAAATGCAGAATTTAAAGAGAATTAAAATTGCAAGTAAAGTGAGTTGTAACCAATGGATGAAATAATTGTGATTAGGACGCAATCCCCTTTGATCCCTGCCTCCTTCACTTAACTGGTTATCAAAGTTGATTACTTACTCAGAGAATAAATCTTTTCTAATTTAGCTAATCCCTAATCCCTTAGTGAATTAACCCTTTAACCTGAATCAAAAACCTCATCCCTTAGTGAATTCTATCAAGTTAAGCATTTAAAAGAATATATTATAAATTTCTGCAATCACACATCCCTATCCCTAGGCAATGAACAATTGTTATCTTACTCATGTCAGAAATTAGAACCCCAACATCCCTATTGTGAATCCTAACCCTCAAAACTTAAATAGAATGGTCAATTCTAAGAAAGAATATAATCATTAAGAACAGAGTAAAATAAAGCAATCATAACAATCTCATTCAATACCAGTTAAATTACAGAGGAGTTCACATTGGTTCTTGGCCTAACCACAATACAGAATTTAGCCTGACATAGTCATCAAGAACACCAAAGCATACATAGAAGACATTATTCTGCAGCAAACCCTAGCTTTGATTCTATATAGGAGTGATTTCCAAAGGTTTAGAGTCTCCCTTATATAATTGCCTTCAGGGTGGTTAATTCAAGTAACAAAGCCTCTTTTTCTTTTTGCATTTTCGAGCCAAATATTTTAAATAAGGAAACAGAATCATTGCCGCGCAGATCGCGCGGATAACACGAGCTGAAGGGCTGATCCTGGGTGTCTGACGCTACTCGCGCTGCCTTTCACGCTAACCGCGTGAACCATTCGACTTCATAGCGCTATCAGCGCGAGAATTCACGCTGATCGCATGACTTGTTCGAGTTGAGAGATTGACATTTGCACTATGGCGCGACTCGCGCGGAACTCCACGCTGATGGCGTGGAACCTTCGAAACTGAGACTTCTTCTTTTTAGCTTGAATCTCCTCCTTTTGGCCCTGACATCATATCTTGGTAATGAAATGAGATACAATTTGAATATAATTAACAAATTAACCTACTCTAGCCTATATTCCTAATTTATTCAATTAAATTATAACCTAAACTAGCCTAAAACTAAGATGTGTTAGCCACACATCAAATAATTCCCAGATTTAAGCTTTGCTGTCCTTAGTAATGATAGAACCTCAAGGTGAGAAGCTAAGATCAATGATCAAACATCTGTCACATTCAACAATCTTAGAATCATAAGGCTGAATAAATCAATGTTCACATCAAAGTTTCAACAGCACTGTCAATTCCATCAACTCAAGAGCTAACTTTGAGCATTTCGTACCAAGATATATCTGTTTCACTCAACAATCAAGTGTATCAGGTATTTATCATCACTCAATTCAATCACAGTCATAGCACAACCATAGGCTTGATCATATTCTCTAGTCTCCTCAGATAAGGAACACAAAATGCATGCATAACTGATCAAAAGGTCTTTTAAGCTTGTAACTTGGCCTGGCTTTATGGTAGGGAAAATTTTTGGATAGTAGCTAAGTTAAGACTGGATTCAGATCGAATTTCCCAAGTCCATTGCCCTTTTTGTTAATTCATGTTTCCATTCAAATCTTTTCAGACTGACAAACCCATTTTATTCTTTTTATCTTTAATTCTTTTCTTTCTGGTGGATTCTTTTTACTTTATTCGAGTAAACCCAATATATCAACCAGCTGGTATTTCAGACTTGTTCTCTCCCAATTGGACCATTCACTAGATTTGGATTTTGCCAGCCTTGTTCTGTTGACTTCTTTCATCTAACCCAGAATTGGTAACTTTGTCTTTCCTCTTACCTTTCTGAGTTTCATGGCGAGAAATTATCCTTGTTATTCATCAGTGGACTTGACTCTTTCTTCCTCCAGCCTCAAATAAGGTAGTTCAGGATAAGTTCCAGATGTCAGGTATATGAATGAAAAAGGCTTAGCCTCAAAGGGGTAGCAAATGGAAAATTGAAGGTAAGTCAATTTGGCCCTGGCTTTAAAGAATGAACTGCCTTAATCATATCAGAAAATACATGCATCCAGAGAAACCGAGCAAGTTCTAGAGTACCATTAAAGTGAAAGCTCTCAGCAAACAATTATTTGTGTATAGGCTCAAAAGCTCTCAGCAAACAATTATTTATGTATGGCTCAATAAAACTCTGTTAATTTCATCTCAAGCACCATTTCCTGCTTCAACATGAACATCAATATTCCAACAATTACAATTCCAATCATGATTCATGCAAGCCATGCTGTGTTTCATTTCACTCAGACTTTCATCAGAGATATTCTATCCATCACTGATTCCACAGTCCTAACCTTGGGAAAAATGTGATATCCTTCTAACCTTATTCAACCACCAATGAAAATTAGTAATCTAAAAAAAAAAATTATGTTAGACATCATTTGTTCCTTGACCATGATTTTTCAAATAATGCATATGCGCGTCCATTCCCAGATTTAGAAATTACTGACCCCAGCAACAACTATCAAGGTCACAGCGCTTATGGAAATATTTTATCATTTTAGCATTATTTAAGAAATCACAAGGAGCAGAAAACATTAATCGAAGCAGAACACACTTCCAAACTATTTAATACTAATAATAATATACTACTATATATATATATATGCATCAATATTCAAAATATGTAAGAACCAAAAAAAAATAAAAGAAAATGTACTGAAATTTAAAAACGAGAAACCCAAACTAAAACAAAGAAAATTAAAAAGGGTCCTGATGAAATCACTCTTCACTCCTCGTCCTTTCTCATTTCAACTTCGGCCTCAGCTGCCTGAGATGGCTCAGGACTGACTGCAGCTGGCTCTGGAACATCTGAGGGTCCCGGAGGAGTAGGTACTGGTGGTGGAGGTGGTGGAGGCTAAGGTTGGTAATCAGAAGTATCAATACCCCGCTGTCTGCAGAGATCTTCCAGCATCCGTGTCTGGTATGTGAGCTGAGACCTAATGAACGTCTGCAGAGACAAATAACTTGAAGAGTCTTCCTATAACAGCTCATGTCTGGGGGCTCTGGCAGTGGCAGGAGCAAGTGGTGTTGGCTCTGGTGGCTGGGGCTCTTCCTGCGGGGGTGCATCTCGGGGACTGCAAGCTGCAAGTTCCTCTGGACTGAGCTTTGAAGCTCGGATAACCTGTTCTTCAGCAGCACTCATCACAGCATCTAAATAAGTCTTGTGGCCCATCAATGACGCGATCTGCATGTCCATAGGCTCGTCATCTAAGATTTCCACACCCACATGGCGACACAGGTGCAGAATCAAAGATGAATGGGCCAGCCAAGACTTGCTGCTGGCATCCTGGATCATATGAAGAATGCGGTTAGATAGGATGTTAGAAATGTAAAGGTTACCTTCTCCCCTGAGTATGTAGAGCAGGGTGGCCCTCTCCATATTCACATCAGTCATGTTAGTAGATGAGATGACTGTGTGGTTCACGAACTAGTGCCAAAATGCAGCGTCTCCTACCAGATCATTCTTTTTCAGCTTTTCTGGAATGTAGTCTAGGCCTGGTTTGGTCTTCCATGCTGTGTATAGGCCTGTAATGGCCTGTCTGATGGTGGTGGCTAGCTGTGGTACCTCATCACGGTACATCTTGATCAGTGCATCTGGCTGCATCCCCAAAAATAGGTAGCTGAATTCACACCTACCAAATGAATTGTATCGGGTGTCAAGAATTCGCTCTATGGCCTTCTCATCAAAGGGAACTTGGACTCCCCTGACCCAGCTAATCCTTCTTCGTGCCACTATGGATGGGTCGACGTTGAAGAGTGTAACGCCCCCCTTCATCCCGAGGGTCATTACCAAACATAATCACAGACAGGCAAATAAACAATCAGAGTCATAAGTAGTTTGGAAGCACATAAATAAGAGTGACATCAACAAATGTCCTCATCATATACACTGTAAATATCATATGGTGAATATACATAATCTGTTTAGGTACAAAACTGTACAAATAACCCCTGAGGGCATAACAAAAACAAAACTAAAGACTAGGTACAAAATATCAGAGCCACATGCTCTCACATCATCTAGCCTAAAGTATGCAAACAGCAGCTATCCCTGCACAGGCTTCTTGCCTTGGGATCTATCTGCTCCTCCCAGTGAATCACCTGCATCATAAGTCCCACAACGGGGTGAGATATAAAATCTCAGTAAACTCAGGGTCCTTGAAGGTATTTCCTTCCCCTGGTTCACTGACAACAGATACACAGCCAAAGAAAATCAATCAGGTCAACATCTATAACTCGTTCAATCACTAGATATGCATTCAATGAACACCCATCTGTCATTATCCCGTGA
>PYAF01003302.1:164756-184805 GCA_007407185.1 Glycine tomentella
GTGATCTGGTCGCAAGGATTACCCTTGCTTAAGCATCCCGCGCTGATAGCGCCGGATACCACGCGGTTAGCGCCGCTTGCCTGAAACAGTATTCTCACCGCTTTCTTAAGCTTCTCTGATTACCCTTAAGCATATTAATTATCCTTACTCATAAGCTTAATCTAAGCTTAATTACATGCTTAAAATTCCAGGTATTACAAAGAGGAATTCCTTGAGGATCGCACCCGAGCTGGGCTCTGGAAAAGTGACCAGCCTCTGCCACTGGCGTCTAAGGATAACCTCCAGTACAGGGTTCCCTTCTGGTAGTACCTCCCACATGATTTTCTTCTCAGGTATTATCTTTTTAGGGAGGTACCACGTGTCAAACCTTTCCTGACATTCGGCAGAGTGGAAACGGGTCTCATCATATTCAGCAATTCGGGCCCATTTACTGCCACTTGCTGCAGTACTTTTGTTTTTTCCTTTGGCCACCTGTTTTCCCTGAAACTCAGACAAAAATCCAGATATATACATGATTCATTGAGCTTAATTCCCAAATTTGTTCTTTCCAGTGGTTCAGATCAAGCACAACACTAATACAAGATGAATGTCAGGCACAAGGTGTTAGTTGATCAAATATTCAAATCTTTAATAAAGTGGGGTTTAAAAAAGTCAGTATTAGCAATCAATCAGACAAAACCCCACTTTCAATTCAGGTACCTATTATTCAAATTATATACAAAGCAAACCACTGGTATCTTTTAATATTTCAGTATAGGTCACCAATGTGGATTCCCAGATTTGGACAAAAATCAATCACAGTACAAATATCATTTTCAGTTAGTTCAAGTTCCCAGCATAACCAAACAGCAGTGGATTCATTAAATTTACAACAACAAGCACAGTCCAACTGACTATTTGGGTTTCTAAGTGTATTCACAAGCAAGGTTGAACCTTCCATTCCCAGATTTAGCTCATTGGATACTCCTAAGTCATTGGATCCTAGTTACCATGGACACAGTTCAAACAATTATCAGACCAAATTAATCCCAGTAACCATTCTTTTGGTTTCAAAAAAAATCTGACCAAAATAACCATATATTTTATTTACAATTAGGACTCAGGTCTATGCTTTAATCATATCATTCAACTCAGCTTCATGGGGCTTATTTCAATTAACATATCTTTAGTTCATCCCCACATGCCAAAGTGACCTTTATTGTAGGCCAACATGAAAAACCAGTAAAACTATGCCCACGACAGAGTTTATATACAAACCACACAGGCAATCTATCAAGCATATTACGAGCACAGCGTTCAACAATCAATTCTGAGTTCAATCCTGCTTCACCAAATGTGTGATTTAATGATATTACACAGTTAAGGCTCAACACAAATGCAAACAACCAAATTTCCAATCAATATGTAGTAAGTCAAATATGGTAACAACAAGTATTATATTGGCAATCATGGGTATTTACCAAACATATAAGCATTTTCAGTACCCACTACAATTAAAGATCACCATTCATTATGGGATTGGCGATTCTAGTTACTACATGGTGAAGTCACGAATGCCCTAATGGCCTGAATAGATGAAACCATTGCAATAAAACTTGGTTCAGAAACCTTACCTTATCTCCAGCCATTGATGCTAAGGAAAGATTGGAAAGTGCAAGGACTGAATGCTCAAGGAATGCACAGTGGTGTGGGCAATGCAGCTAGGTTTTATAGGGAGGAAATGCTAAGGTGCAATGAAACTGCTATCCTTTGTATTGAATGCGCTGTGGAACGGATTGAGGAAGTGGGGGGAAGTTAGAGGGAGAGGAGAAGTTACAGGAGAAGTCACAGGCAGTTCGAGTCTTTTATTTAAAAACTCTTGTCGTGGTATCGCGCGATCTGTGCCGCTGATGGCGTGATTCGCGCCATAAGTTACTGGAAGGCTTTTCCTCTTGGCTTCCTCGCGCGATTAGCGCGGACTCTCACGCTATAAGCGTGGATGGTCAAAATTCAGTTCAATTGTTGTTGTCCTCTCGCGCTGATAGCGCCAATTGTGGCGCTAGTCGCGTGATATGGCAATGGAAGGACCTCAGCCTCGAAAGCTTGACGCGATTAGCGCCATATTCCACGCGAGTAGCGTGGAACCTTGAAAACTGGCGCGAGTAGCGCCAACCCTCTCGCGGATAGCGTGGAATAGTGCAGATAAATGGTTCATGATTCGAACATCCCACGCGATCAACGCGAGTATCCACGCTATTAGCGTGAATTGGCCGTGTCTTGGCGCCATTAGCGCCACACGTGGCACGGTTAGCGCCATGCCTTAATCTGCTCTGTTTCTGTCCCTTTTTTTTCTTCTTTTTATTTTATTAACCAAATTAAAATGCATGAACCTAAAATGACTAAAATGAAACATGTATAATGATAAATCTAATGCTAACAAAATTAAAAGGACCTAAAGTGCCAATATATCGACATCAATAACCAAGTTCTTGGAAGGGATTCCAAGAATTGCTCATTTTACGTCTTGAGCTAGACGCTTCCTACTGCTAAGCATCCATAGAATTAAGTGGAACAGAAACTGCATTTCTATCCATTTCCCCTCCGAAATAGTGCTTCAATCTATATCCATTTACCTTGAAAGATCTGTCATTGTCCAGAGGAGAAATTTCCACTGTGCCATAAGGGTAGACCTCTCTCACAAGGAATGGACCGGACCAACGTGACTTTAACTTACCTGGAAAGAGTCGCAGGCGAGAATTGTACAACAGAACTTGTTGGCCAGAAACGAACTCCTTTAGGCGGATTTGATTATCATGCCACTTCTTTGTTTTTTCTTTGTAAATCCTGGCATTTTCATATGCAACTAACCTGAACTCATGCAATTCATTCAACTGAAGCAACCTTTTTTCGTTAGCTTTTGACAATTCAAAGTTTAAAAATTTGGTTGCCCACATGGCTTTATGTTCCAGTTCAATAGGGAGATGGCAAGACTTACCGTAAACAAGCTGAAAAGGAGACATACCTATAGGAGTTTTGAATGCGGTCCGGTAAGCCCACAATGCATCATCTAGCTTTTTAGCCCAGTCTTTTCTTGATGTTCATACAGTTTTCTCCAGGATTCTTTTAAGTTCTCAATTAGAGATTTCTACCTGGCCGTTTGTCTGAGGATGATAAGGGGTAGCCACTTTGTGCTTGACTCCATACTTGGCTAGCAAGCTATCAAATTGCTTGTTACAAAAATGAGTCCCTCCATCACTGAGTATGGCCTTTGGCACCCCAAAGCCAGTGAAAATGTTCTTCTTCAAGAATGAAACCACCACCTTTGCATCGTTGGTGGGTAAAGCTGCCGCTTCAATCCATTTGGACACATAATCTACAGCAACCAAGATGTATTGATTGGAGAATGATTTAGGGAAGGGTCCCATGAAATCAATCCCCCACACATCAAACAGCTCAACTTCTTGGATGTTGTTCAATGGCATCTCATCTCTGCGAGAGATATTACCTGTTCTTTGATAGCTATCACACTGCACAACAAAGTCTTTGGCATCTTTAAAGAGTGTTGGCCAATAATAGCCACATTGCAAAACTTTTTGTGCAGTTCTATTTCCACCAAAATGGCCTCCATAATTAGAGGAATGACAGTGCCACAGAATATTCGGCACTTCAGTTTCAGCTACACATCTGCGGATAACATTGTCAGTACATTGAAAATATAAGAAAGGGTTATCCCAGAAATACCTTCTCGCATCATGTAGGAACCTCTTTCTCTGCTGGCAATTAAAGTCTTCAGGAATGATTCCAGCAGCTTTAAAGTTTGCCATGTTTGCAAACCATGGACTGAGTTGCACTCCAAGCACTTGCTCATCAGGAAAAGATTCATTGATTTCTATCTCTGGTCCATCCTGCAAATCCTTTTCCTGAATCCTAGACAAGTGATCAGCCACCTTATTTTCCACTCCTGCCTTGTCTCTGATTTCCAGATCAAATTCTTGCAACAATAACATCCAACGCAACAAGCGTGGCTTTGCATCCTGTTTGTTAAGCAAGAATTTAAGATCTGCATGATCAGTGTAAATAATAACCTTAGAACCTACTAAATAGGACCGGAATTTGTCTAAAGCATACACTACAGCTAGCATTTCTTTTTCTGTGGTGGCATAATTAACTTGTGCCTCATTTAGGATTTTACTAGCATAGTATATGACATGTAAACGTTTTTCTTTTCTCTATCCTAAAACTACACCTACTGCATAAGCACTAGCATCACACATAAGTTCAAAAGGTAAACTCCAATCAGGAGCTATCAAAACAGGTGCAGTGGTGAGTTTGTGCTTCAAGGTGTTAAATGCCTCAAGACAAGCTTCAGTGAAACAAAATTCAGTGTCTTTCTCCAGCAATTGGCTCAGTGGCTTTGAAATCTTGGAGAAATCCTTGATGAATCTTCTGTAAAAACCTGCATAACCTAAAAAGCTGCGAACACCATTCACATTAATAGGAGGAGGTAATTTTTCAATTAGTAATAATTTAGCTCTATCTACCTCAATTCCCATTTCCAAAATTTTGTGGCCTAGAACAATGCCTTCCCTTACCATGAAGTGACATTTTTCCCAATTCAAGACTAAATTTGTTTCTTGACATCTTTTTAGAACTTTGGCTAAATTAGCCAAGCATGAAGTAAAATAAGAGCCAAAAACAGAAAAGTCATCCATAAATACCTCAAGGCCGTTTTCTACCATATCAGAGAAAATAGATAGCATGCATCTCTGGAATGTGGTAGGTGCATTACAAAGTCCAAATGGCATTCTTCGATATGCAAACACCCCAAATGGACATGTAAAAGAAGTCTTTTCTTGGTCCTCTAGTGCTACTGGGATTTGATTATACCCAGAGTATCCATCTAAGAAGCAATAGTAGTCATGACCAGCTAGTCTTTCAAGCATTTGGTCCATGAAAGGGAGTGGCAAATGGTCTTTCCTAGTTGCATCATTCAGTCCCCTGTAGTCTATGCACATTCTCCATCCAGTAATGGTTCTTGAGGGGATCAAATCATTATTGTCATTTTGAATGACTGTTATTCCCCTTTTCTTTGGGACGGTTTGAACTGGACTTACCCAAGCTGTGTCTGAAATAGGATAGATCATACATGCATCTAATAGTTTGACAACCTCTTTTCTTACCACTTCTTTCATTGTAGGATTGAGTCGCCTTTGTGGTTGTCTTACAGGTTTCACATCACTTTCCATAAGAATTTTATGAGTACAAAAGGAAGGATTTATACCTTTTAGGTCAGAGATGGACCAGCCAATGGCTGTCTTGTGCTCCTTGAGTACTTCCAGCAGCTTCTCCTCTTCATGCCATTTCACCCCTCTGTTGATGATGACTGGATATGTTTCTTTCTTACCTAAAAGCACATACTTCAGATGTTCAGGTAGTTCTTTCAGCTTAACCTTAGGTGCTCCAGCTGAAATATCATCTTCTTTTTTCTCCAGCTCTTCTAGCACAGGTTCACTGGTCTCTGGTGTGTTTTCCTGATCTGCAGTTTGCAATTCTGCAGCAATTTCTGTTGCTGCACTGTTTTCTGCTTCTGCTGCATTTTCTTCCTCTAGTGCTGATGAAATATCTGCTGTCATACTTGCATAAATTGCATTATCCAATACATCCAGCCTAAAACAATCATGTTCATCAGCTGGATGCTTCATGGCATCAAATACATTAAAGACAACAGATTCATTATCCATTCTTAATTCTAACTTTCCCTGCTCTACATCAATTAAGGCCCTAGCAGTTGCTAAAAATGACCTTTCTAACAGCAAAGGGATTTCACTTTCACCCTCCATATCTAAAACAATAAAGTCTGCAGGGAAAATGAATTTATCTACTTTCACTAGAACATCCTCAATTACCCCTGATGGTTTCCTTAATGAACGGTCTGCTAATTGCAAAGAAACTCTAGTGGGTTTCAATTCAGAAATACCTAGGGACTTACACATTGACAATGGCATTAAATTTATGCTAGCCCCTAAGTCAGATAGTGCCCTCCCTACATTGATATTTCCTATGGCAATAGGGATATTGAAGCTTCCAGGGTTTTTCAATTTTGGAGGAAGCTTCCTCTGAATGATGACACTGCACTCTTCAGTAAGTGCTATGGTCTCACAATCCTGCAGTTTATGTTTCTTAGACAAAAGTTCTTTCATGAATTTTGCATAGTTAGGCATATTAGATAATGCTTCAGCAAATGGAATATTAATGTGTAACTTTTTAAACATATCTAAGAATCTGGCAAACTACTGCTTTTGAATTTGTTGCTTGGTCTGCACTGGATATGGGGGTTTCTCAAAGCAAGAAAAATCCCATTGCTTCTTTGGAGGTGCAGAATTGTTTTCCTTGGAATTTTCAGCAGCTTTTTCTTCTTCTGTGGTAGCTGCTGTGTTTTCTTTTTCAGCTTCCTTTAGGCTTTTCTTGTGGGTTGAGTACCTTCCCACTTCTGGTTGTAATTGCTTTTGCATGTTCCCTTGGGTTTATCACTGTGTCACTAGGGAACTGGCCTGGTGGTCTCTCAGCTAACTGTTTTGCCAGCTGACCAATCTGGTTTTCCAGATTTCTGATGGAAGCATCTTGATTTGTCTGGTGAGCTTTGGTTTCGTTTATGAAGGCATTGGTAGCCTGAATGTGCTCAGTTGTTGTTTTGGACAGTTGCAAACCACTTTCTGCAGTTCAGACATCTTTTTGTTGGGAATAGCTAGAGGCTGCAGATAGTTGTTAGATTTATAATCTAACCCGCCTCCTTGGAATTTTCTCTGATAATTGTTTCCCGGAGCAAAGTTGTGATTCCTCTGATATGGCTGCTGCTGCCTTTGGTCATTCCAGATTCCATTAACCTGCACAGGGTCAGCTCCAACAAGAATAGGACATACATTAGATTCATGCTCACCTTGGCAGTACTCACAGCTAATGCGGGGCAGGCTGTTGCTGGATGAAACTTGGGTTGCAGAGACTTGAAGTCTGTCTATTTTTTTAGTTAATTTACCCAGCTGTTGGGCTAAGATTTTCTCTTCCGCAAGCATGGCATCATTGCTGGACAGTTGGATTGGTTCCCTCTTTGGCTGAATTGTGCTACTCTCATTTTCGTTTCTAGCCAGAGAATTAATCAGCTCATAGGTTTGAGCTGCAGTTTTTGACCTTATTGTACCCCCTGCTGCAACATTAACAATCATGCGTTATTCAGGAGTCATATCATTAAAGAAAATACGTACCTGCTTACCCACAAGCATGTCATACTGTGGGCATCTCATGATTAATTCCTGGAATCTGTTCCAGGCAGCACACAGGGTCTCTTTTCCATTCTGAGTGAAGTTGGTAATTTCATTTACCAACCTGTCGTATTTGTCCATGGAGAAGTATTGAGCGAAAAACCTTGAGACTAAGTCGTCCCAAGTAGTGATGCTATTTGATGTTTATCTGTTCAGCCATCTCAGTGCATTTCCCTTAACAGCAAAAAGGAATAGGCTTAATCTTATAGCATCATTTGAAACCCCTTGGTGTCTGATAGTGTCACAGATTCTCAGAAATCTGTCAATGAAATCGTGAGGGCCTTCAAAGTATTCTCCACCAAACTGACTGCGTTCCACCAATGAAATCAATGAAGGATTAATGTCAAAGTGATTTGCTTGTATTGATGGTCTCACAATGCTGGAGTTTGGTCTTTTGAACATAGGAGCCAGAATATCCTCCATTAGTTCATCCTCCAGTCTCCGCTGATTATTTCTTTCTTCATCCATCTCTGCCTCTGACTCTAATTCAGGAATTGAATCAAAGTCAAAGTTTTCCGCTTCTCTCCTTCTTTGTTTGGCTAGCCTCCTTCTTACAGTTCTCTCTATCTCAGGATCGTACTGTAAATTCTCAGGATTAACTGAACCTCGCATAAACTCAGAGAAGCGATTAGTAACAAAAATTCCAATCACAAAGATTAAAATTACTACAAAATCAGTTTATCAATCCCCGGCAACGGCGCAAAAAACTTGTTGCGAAACGGCAAGTGTACCGCTCGTTTCAAGTAATAGAGTAGGTAAGTAAAGTATCATATCCACAGAGATTGATACTGATTTCACAATAATTTGCGATCTAAGCAATTGGAAGGAAAAATAATGATTTTTGAAAGAATTGTTGTTGTGTTGAATGATTAAGTAAATGCAGAATTTAAAGAGAATTAAAATTGCAAGTAAAGTGAGTTGTAACCAATGGATGAAATAATTGTGATTAGGACGCAATCCCCTTTGATCCCTGCCTCCTTCACTTAACTAGTTATCAAAGTTGATTGCTTACTCAGAGAATAAATCTTTTCTAATTTAGCTAATCCCTAATCCCTTAGTGAATTAACCCTTTAACCTGAATCAAAAACCTCATCCCTTAGTGAATTCTATCAAGTTAAGCATTTAAAAGAATATATTATAAAGTTTTGCAATCACGCATCCCTATCCCTAGGCAATGAACAATTGTTATCTTACTCATGTCAGAAATTAGAACCTCAACATCCCTATTGCGAATCCTAACCCTCAAAACTTAAATAGAATGGCCAATTCTAAGAAAGAATATAATCATTAAGAACAGAGTAAAATAAAGCAATCATAACAATCTCATTCAATACCAGTTAAATTACAGAGGAGTTCACATTGGTTCTTGGCCTAACCACAATACAGAATTTAGCCTGACATAGTCATCAAGAACACCAAAGCATACATAGAAGACATTATTCTGCAGCAAACCCTAGCTTTGATTCTATGTAGGAGTGATTTCCAAAGGTTCAGAGTCTCCCTTATATAATTGCCTTCAGGGTGGTTAATTCAAGTGACAAAGCCTCTTTTTCTTTTTGCATTTTCGAGCCAAATATTTTAAATAAGGAAACAGAATCATTGTCGCGCGGATCGCGCGGATAACACGAGCTGAAGGGCTGATCCTGGGTGTCTGACGCTACTCGCGCTGCCTTTCACGCTAACTGCGTGAACCATTCGACTTCATAGCGCTATCAGCACGAGAATTCACGCTGATTGCATGACTTGTTTGAGTTGAGAGATTGACATTTGCACTATGGCGCGACTCGCGCAGAACTCCACACTGATGGCATGGAACCTTCGAAACTGAGACTTCTTCTTTTTAGCTTGAATCTACTCCTTTTGGCCCTGACATCATAACTTGGTAATGAAATGAGATACAATTTGAATATAATTAACAAATTAACCTATTTTAGCCTATATTCCTAATTTATTCAATTAAATTATAACCTAAACTAGCCTAAAACTACGACGTGTTAGCCACACATCAAAGAACAAAGATGAAAGGAAGAAGAAAAATAAAGAACAATGTATTAACAACAATGAAGGACAGTTGAGAGAAAAAGAGAAAAAAGATTTTAACTCTGAAAACTTGCACAAAAAGCTAGAAATTATGTTTTTGTCCTCCTAGCTATAGTAATATATAGTGACTGGACAGAATGAAGGATGGGCTTTGATTAGGCCTATCTAAACTAACTAATTAGGCTAATTATATCAATCAAAACCCAAACTCGCAGCCTAAAACTCAAATGCTGAGGTTCTTGTTTGTTTATTTTCTATTAATTGACTAAGTCAAAACCACACAAGGTAGTCCACTCACCTTATCTTCTTAAGAATAAGTTGTTGCTAATCTTATCCTTTATCTTTTTAGGAATAAGTTGCTGTTAATCTTATCAGCTAATCTTATCCATTATCTTGATCAACTAAGCCCACGTTTTATGCATATCAAAAATATCCTCTTTGATGGGAAGAGGTTATAAAAGGAGATGTACAAGGCCAAGGTCCTTGTGCTTGCTATCTGAAAATCTCAATACACCATCAGTGAGTGATGGTGAAAGCATAGAAGATCCTTAAGCCAAAAGTCAAATTAGTTTTGAGACTCGTAAACTGTTTATAGATTACTTGACTCACATACAACTACAATTCATCTTCGGAGCAAACAAGAATAGCAATGGCGGAAGGTATTTATGATCTTAATTTTTCCGCACTTAATCTAATTGCTTATGTTGTTTATGTATAAGCATGATTAGATTATTTAGTTTTTCTCACATTTGGTATCAGAGCCCGTTTACTGCCTCTGCCTTTTTTGTTTGACACTTATATATGTGAAACATTATTTTATTAAAATATGAGTATTTTATTTGAACATTTTAATTATTAAGAAGCTTTGGAATCATATGAAAATTGAGTTTCTAAGCTTTATGTAAATTAAAACATGGATTTCGAGTTGAAAAAGGCTGAAAAACCATTGGGTTTTTAATTCGGGTTCGTGGGTCGCAACTGGGTCAAAGTGACCCAGCTCAAGGTTGAAGATGATGAACAATAATAAATAAATATATAAAAAAGGAAGCCTTTAGTGTTGGCTGGGTTTTGAACCCATGAGCTTCCCTTTAATGATACTCACGTCAATCACTAGGCCACATGAAGCTGTTTGATATTTTGTTGTTTTATTTGTATGTTATAGTTTATGCTTTCCTGTTTAATTTTGGAATTTATAGAATTTTGATTTGTTTTATGCATGAATATATTATGGAAGAGTTTATTCTATGCATATATATATTAAATCAAATGCATAATATTATGTTTCAATTATGCAATTATATATGAGAATTTTATTTATCATTATATTATATCTTTATCTTGAAGTACATAATATAATTTATTCTCATATGATTAAGTTTTATGTCTAAGTGATCTTTATAATTTTAATCAATTATGGATTAGTCACAATATCTATAATTTAATTAAAATTATATATTAAATTGTTTAAAGATCATATAAGGAATTAGACATAATATTATAATTTATTATTACTATTCCCATTTTTATTTTATTTATTATTTTTATTTCGATTTGTGTAATGGTTGTGATACGAGTAGCATTAGATGCTGTTATTTATGCTATCATGACTTGGCAATTCAAGACTTCAAAATAAAATGAAATGAAATAAAATAAAATGCATTAGATGGGAATTGAACCCGTAACCAAATAAATGGTTATAATTTTATAAAGCATTTTGCCAATTGAACTAATGACAATTTTGTGATATATGTTCACATGACCTATTCTTATTCTGTTATTACATGTATTAATTTATGTTTCCCTATACATGTAATATTAAGTTGATTAATCTAAATGATTGATTATTTAATTTTATTGTTTATGGTTAATTACAGTAAAATTAATTTTGAAAATTAGATAATATTTAGTGACCTTTATAATTTAATTAATTAAAGCCTAGCCACAACAACTTTAATTATTTAAATTATATATTAAAACTCTCTAGATCACATAAGGTAGATGATATTAATTGTAATTAGTCATATATAATATAATAGATATCATCCCACATGAATTTCTATTATAGTTTTGTATGATTAATTAGGATAAAATATTAAAATTATATTTTTTGATTTGCCCACAGGGATCAAGAAATATAACTTGATAGTTTTATCATAATGTTTATGTGAATTTAATTGAATTAAAATTTTAGCCCATAGGCAAATTTTATGTCACTAAATTCATAATTTTATAAGCATGACTTACATTGGTAAAGTATGAAACATTATTTTTGTCTCAAATTTTAATGATAAGCATATATGTTGAATTATTTTGTAACTATACAACCTATTAATACAATTGATGTCCCGGAATTGAGAGGGGATTATTTTTCTATCTGGAAGGAAAAGATTTTACTGACGTTAGGGTGTATGAACATTGATTATGCTATCTTGAAACTAAGCCACCAGCAATTACAGAGAACAATATATACTATGGTATATATAGGCTAGTATTAAGCGCTCAGTTGAACAATATGACAATGTGAGAGTGTTCCTGAAGTACATTGATGAACAATTTGAAACTTCAGGGAAGACATTGACAATACTTTATTAATGAAATTTTCTTCCATGAGGCTCAATACTCTAAGGGGTGTGTGTGAGCACATCATGCATATAAGGAACATTGCAGCTCAACTAAAAACTCTAGAGGTGGACATGTCTGACTCCTTTCTGGTGCATTTTATTCTGAATACTCTCCTAGCACCATATGGTCCTTAAAATATCTGACAACACACATAAAGACAAATGGTCTATTAATGAACTCATGACCATGTGTGTTTAGGAAGATGGGAGGTTGCAATTAGAACAAGGAGAGAGTTCTCTTATACGACTAAAGGAAGGACACGTGAAGAAAGACTGTCCGAAGTTCAAGCTATGGTTTGGAAAAGAAAGGTATGCCTACCTCTTTCGTTTGTTATGAATCTAATATGATTAATCATGACACATGGTGGATTGATTTGAAATATGGTCTTTTCTATATTAATTTGCAAAATGATACCACTTATGATGTTGTGCATGTTAATGTTGGCATAAAACGATGTGTTATGAATGAGGATTTCTCTATGTTGTGACACCTAACATTAGGACACATCTCCATCGAAAGAATTAAGATATTGGTAAATGAAGGGGTACTTAGTGCTTTGGATTTTGCTGATTTTGATACTTGCATAGATTGCATTAAGGGTAAGCAAACTAACAAGTCTAAAAAGGGTGCAAAGAGGAGCTCAAATTTATTAGAAATCATACATACAGATATTTGTTGTCCAGATATGGACGCAAGTAGTTCGAAATACATTATCACCTTCATAGACGATTATTCATGATATATGTATCTCTACTTACTTCGTTTTAAAGATGAAGCTTTAGATACCTTTAAAGTTTTTAAGGTCGAAATGGAGAAACAATGAGGAAAGAAAATTAAGATCGTGAAATCCAATAGAGGTGATGAATACTATGGTAGATATACGTAGAATCGACAATCACCTGGTCTATTTGCAAAGTTTCTTCAAGAACATGGGATTGTTGCCCAGTACACTATGCCTGGTTCTCCGGATCAGAATGGTGTGGCAAAAAAAAGGAAAAAATCGAACCTTAATGGACATGGTGCAAAGTATGCTTAGTAGTTCCAAGCTTCCTAAGTCATTGTGGACTGAAGCACTGAAGACGGCAGTGTACATATTGAACTGAGTTCTAACTAAGGTTGTCCCAAAGACACCATTTGAGTTATTTAAGAGTTGGAAACTGAGTTTGCGACATGTATGTGTTTGGGGATGCCTGTCTGAAGTGAGAATATATAACCCACAAGAAAAGAAGCTTGGCCTAGGGACCATTAGTGGATACTTCATTGGATATGTTGAAAGGTCTAAGGGATACAGTTTTTACTGTTCATTTCATAGTACAAGGATTGTGGAATCAAGAAATGTTGAATTTTTTTTTAGAATGACTTGATTAGTGGGAGCGATCAATCCAGATATTTTATTTCTGAGAAAGATCATTTAGTTACTTAACCATCCACTTCAAATCTTAGATTGGTTGTTATTAACAATACCCTTCAGCTCAACCTGGTGTTGTGCAACTTATCATTCAAGATCCACAACCTGCTGATAAACTAGTAGATCAAGTTGTTCATGAGGAGCAAGAAGAAATTGTTGATCAACCAACTGAACAACAAGTTCCTTAAGAAGATAATGAAACAACATTAAGGAGATCTACCAGAATAAAGAAATCAGCGATATCGAGTGATTTTGTTGTGTATCTACAGGAATCTGACTATACTATTGGAGTTGAAAATGATCCTGAAACATTTTCACAAGTCATGAGTTCTAAGGAATCAAACTTGTGGTATGATGTTATGAAAGATGAGATGAATTCTATGGCACCGAATGAAGTCTGGGATCTTGTTCAGTTGCTTGATGGTGCAAAAGCCATTGGATGTAAATAAGTCTTTCTAAGAAATACTCATTTAGGCAACATTGAGAGATATAAAGCAAGACTCGTAGCCAAGGAATTTAATCAAAAGGAAGGAATTGACTACAAGAAGACATTCTTTCTTGTATCTAAGAAAGATTCTCTTCGCATCATTCTGACACTGGTTGCACATTTTGAATTAGAGTTGCAACAAATTGATGTGAAAATGACTTTTCTCAATGGAGACATAGAGGAAGAGGTTTATATGAAACAACCTGAAGGATTCTCCTCTCTAAGGGTGAGCAATTGGTATGCAAGCTTAAGAAATCTATATATGAAACAAGTCTCCCATCAATGGTACTTAAAATTTCATAATGTTATTTCTTCATTTGGTTTCGTAGAAAATGTTATGGATCATTGTATATACCAAAAGGTTAGTGGGAGCAAAATTTGTTTCCTATTTTATATGTAGATGATATTTTACTTGCAACCAATGACAAGGATTTTGTTATATGAGGTAAAATAATTTCTCTATAAGAACTTTGATATAAAGGATATGGGTGATGCCTCTAACGTTATTGGCATCAAGAGACATAGTAAAAGGTGTTCATTGTTTGTCTCAAGAGACCTATATTAACAAAGTTTTGGAAAGATTTAGAATGAGTGATTGTTAACCAAGTGTAGCTCCCATGGTAAAGGGTGACAGGTTTAATTTAAGTCAGTGCCCAAAAAATGATCTTGAGCGGGAACAAATGAAGAACATTCTGTATACTTTGGCTGTTGGAAGCCTTATGTATGCTCAGGTCTACATAAGACCTGATATTGCTTTTGCGGTTGGAGTGTTAAGGAGATATCAAAATAACCCAGGTTTAGATCATTGAAAAGATGCAAAGAAAGTGATGAGATACCTTTAGGAAACTAAAGACTATATGCTTATGTACAGACAGACTGACAACTTGGAAGTGATTGACTACTCAGATTCAGACTACGCTGGTTGTGTTAAAGTTAATAACTTTGGGATATATTTTATGCTAGCCAGTGGAGCTGTGTCTTGGAGAAGTGTCAGGCAGACCTTAATTGACTACTACTTCCACTATAGAGGTTCAGTTTGTTTATTGTTTTGAGACTACCTTACATGATGTATGGATAAAGAGTTTCATTTTTTGGTTTAGAGTTATGGATTTCATTTCTAAGCCACTAAAGATATACTGTGATAATTCAGATGTTGTTTATATGGCTAAGAATAACAAAAGTTGTAGTCAAAGCAAGCACATCGACATTAAGTATCTAGCCATACAAGAACGTGCTAAAGATAATCTAGTGGTTATTGAGCACATTAGCACCAAATTAATGATTGTCGATCCTTTAGGGCATGCCACAATTTAAATTTAAGAATCCTTTGGAAAGGATGAGATTTGGTTCTCATATGTGATTTTCATTGTAAGAATGATATTAAGAAACTCTATTATGATGTTTTTCATTCAGTTTATGCGCATCTATAGTTATTTATTCTGAGAAACATCTATTAAGTTTGGACCTAGAATAAACATTGGGTTTATTCATTAAGTTGTATGGGCTTGAGAAATATAATGCAATGTAATACATGAAAGATACTACTCGCGTATATATTAGAGGAATTATTGCCATGATTCATGTATTTTATTTTTCACTAAAGTGTATGATGTGATATGTGGACCAAGTGGGAGAATATTGGTTTATTTTCTTTTAATTGACTAAGTCAAAACCACACCCACCTTATCTTCTTAGGAATAAGTTGTTGCTAATCTTATCCTTTATCTTTTTAGGAATAAGTTGTTGTTAATCTTATCAGCTAATCTTATCCCTTATCTTTAGCAACTAAGCCCACGTTTTATGCATATAAAAAATATCCTCTTTGATGGGAAGAGGTTATAAAAGGAGATGTGCAAGACCAAGGTCCCTGTGCTTGCTATCTGAAAATCTCAATATACCATCAGTGAGTGATAGTGAAAGCATAGAAGATCCTTAAGGCAAAAGTCAAATTAGTTTGGAGACTCATAAACTGTTTATAGATTACTTGACTCACATAAAACTACAATTCATCTTCGGAGCAAACAAGAATAGCAATGGTGGGAGGTATTTATGATCTTAATTTTTCCGCACTTAATCTAATTGCTTATGTTGTTCATGTATAAGCATGATTAGATTATTTAGTTTTTCTTACAGTTCTGACTTTCAAGCCTAATTTAACCCTCAAATCAACAGAATTGGCCCAAGCTTATCTCTGAAAAAATTGTAGATATTTTCCTTAGCTTTCCAGGGACTACTCATATTATCCACTTGGAGTTTTGTAGAATCCTCTAGGTCATGCACAAAGAAGATAGGTCAAGTAAGCACAAAATCTAAAAATAAGAAACTATTATCAATTAAGCCTAATTATTTGCCTAAGACCAAAATTGAGTTAAAGTGAGTAAATAAGAATCCAAGAGAAGTCAAATAAACTAAGAAGAATAGAAAAATTACAAGGGTGAGCCTAATTATTTGCCTAAGACCAAAATTGCGTTAAAGTGAGTAAATAAGAATCCAAGAGAAGTCAAATAAACTAAGAAGAATAGAAAAATTACAAGGGTGAGTTTATTATACAGGTCAACAAGCAGCAAATGACAATGATTAGTAAGAAAACAATAATAATAACCACAATCATTCTCAGTAATCAATCAGTTCAACATACACTCAACAAACTAGTCATCAAATTTTATCACAATTCAAATCAATTATGCTAAGAATGATGCATGCACTTGACTCAACTCTCAAATGCAATGCGGTACCATTCATAAGGAAATAGCCTAAGAGTACCACATAACACTCTCACTTAGGAAAATGATGTAGTAACTTGTCGAGGTCACCCTGTCGTGCACATGCAACTCCCCCTATGGTGATTAGCATGAGTCACAAGGGAATTTCAAACCGAGTGGTATGCCCCTAACTACCAGCATTTTTATCCTCATGAACAATCACTGGTACTTACTACCACCATTTATACTATTTATATTCAATTATGAAGTATGAAACATAGGCACCACCAATGAGCTGATCGTGGATGATGACTACCAAGGCATGAATGCCAGGATTGGATCGTTTCCAGAGGCCAATTTCAAGATACCAATGATAGAGAGTAGAACTTACAGATAAAAGGTGGGGAAGATAAAAAAGATGGTAATGAATAACGCCACGATTCGTGTTGGAACGATAAGTTGAGAAGGATTCGCCACAAAGGAAAGCTTCCTTGATAAGAATCAATTTGGGTTCAGCAAATAACCAAGAAGAGGCTAAGCTCTCAATTCAAGCAAATGCTTAATTTTATTCAATCAAAAGTTCTTCAAAACTAGCAATGTTTAAGTACTTATAGAGTTAAGCCTCTAATAAAACCTAAAATCGCATAGTTTGGCCTATTTTAGTCCACATTGAGGCCCATTACACAATTAAGAAATTACTAAATTACGACAATACGAAAATTATGAAAACTAGAAAAATTACTAAAGTTACGAAAGGAATTTCGCTAAGCGTAACATTCGCGCTAAGCGAGCTCTCCTACAATCTTCAAGGTGCTCCAATTCAGCTCCTTGTGTCTTCCTCCATCCTTTCCCTTGTTAAATAGTCCAACCATGATTTTCTTGGTTATCTCTTATTGTAGAAGCTTGGTTTTGGACCTTGTCATTGGAATCTTCGATTCATGGAGTGCTTCTAGAACTTCATGCTCTTTGGATAGTCCTCTATCATCGCTCCTTCTTAAATAGAATTTGTCCTCGGATTCGCATTCAAAACACCTATATCATAAGAAGAAAGATCAGTGACAGTAAAACTAGAACTCACCCCATACTCACTTGGCAAGTCAATCTTGTAGCCATTGTCATTAATCCTCTCAAGGATCTTAAAAGGACTATCACCCCTATGTTGGAGTTTACATTTCCTTTGGAACCTATCCTTCCTTAGATGTACCCAAACTGAAACTCCGGGATCAAATACCAAGGTCTTTCTCCTCTTGTTGGCATGTCGTGCATATTGCTTCATATTCCTCTCAATTTGATTTTTCACCCTTCCATGGAGATTCCTAACAAAAGTGGCTCCAGAAAACCCATTCTTACTCAAAATAGAAGAATCATTAGGTAAAGAGCTTAAATCAACAAGGAATAATTGGTTAAAACCATAAACGACCTCAAAAGAAAAAAAAAGAAGTGGTAGAGTTGGTTACCCTATCATCAAGTCTAGGATTAGGATGTCGATACCTTAAGGTAATGTTGTTGATGGATCAACAATCAGTGTACATCCTCCACGTGTTATCTTTCTTGGGGACTAAGATGATCAGCATTATACATGGGCTCAAGCTTTCCTTCAGCCATCTTTTTTGCATGAACTCTTCAACTTGCTTTTGAATCTCCTTGGTCTCTTCCGGATTACTCCAATAGGCAGTCCTATTAGGAGGTGAAGCTCCCAGAACCATATCAATTTGATACACAATTCCTCTTAAAGGAGGCAAGCCATGGGGTATGTCTTGTGGAAAAAATCCTCAAACTCCTTTAAAAGTGTATCAAAACCTTGAGGCAACTTAAGGGCACTAGAAGACAAGCACATATAATTTGGAATGAGTGAATACATTTGTTGTCTAGCTAGCATCACTCTTTTTACCTCCTTAGGTTTAATGAACAAACTCTCTTTTATCACTATTTTTTTCTATTTTCGTTTGTTCTTTCTTTTCACTCTTTTTGCCATCTTTTTCTTTTCGACTTTTCTCTCTCAAAAGACTATTTTCTTCTTTGATTTTGTTTTCCTTTTCTCTTTTCAATCTCATTTTTATTTGATTCTCACACACCTCACTTGGAGACAAAGGTGAGAGAACTACCTTTTTACCTTTATGTATGAAAGAATATCGATTGGTGACCCCATTGTGGATAACATCTCTCGATCATATTGCCACGGTCTACTAAACAAAACATGGCCAACTTCCATGAGAACCATATCACATAGCACTTCACTTAACATATTTTCCAATGGAGAATGTAAGAACCACTTGCTTATCCACAACCAACTCATCATTGTCACTCAACCATTGCAATTTATAAGGCTCAGGATGAAGGATTTTTTTTCAAACCAAGCATCTCCATTAATCTAGTGCTAGCAGCATTGGTACAACTTCCTCCATCAATGATAAGAGAACAAACCTTTCCATTCACCAAGCATCTAGAATGAAAAATGTTTTCTCTTTGTGTATCATCTTGATCTTTGCACAAGCTTCCTGAAACGACCGCTTCTACTTCGCTTTTTATTTCGTATTTATGTTATTTACTACGGATTTTTTTTTTCGAAAACCTTGAAGAATGAAAGTTCAAACAATTCTTGGTTAACTTTAAAAACAATTTTAGAAATGAAGGTTCAAATGAAAATTCCGTTGTCAAAAACGAGTTTAAAAATTATAAGAGTTGACGCGTTATTTAAATCACTTAGTCCATGACGTGCACACGTACCATACAGTCCATGCATTATTACATATCCAGAGTCCCATATATAAACAGTCCATAGTACATCACAAAGCATAGAGTGTCAAAAGCAGACAAACATCACACAATCTTCATCCTATCTTCTCGTACGGCATCCATATCACTGCTTTTCTGCTCGCCCAAACAATTTGGGGTCATCACAGGTGTCAACCACCAGACACAAAATAGGGTCAGTCATGATAAACAAAATTTAAATATCAACATTCCAAATAATAAATATACGTAAACAATTATACAAAATATAAACAAGTCATTTTCACACACATAAATGTCATGAAATGCAAGTTTATCTGATTATATGATGCATGACTGAGATCTCAGGTTAACGTCTCAATAATTGTGGCCACTGTCAGATAACCCCACCCTCACCTTAGTGGAACGAACTTATCCATCCCGTCAGGGTAGCCCAGTGGCGCGTAGGATTATCACTCCCACCCATGTGATCATCATGGAGGTGTGGTCCTCACTGTCTTAACTACCCCCAACACTACTAGAAAAAGGGCATTCCACATCGGTTATTTTCGACATTCGACATTGGTTTTGAACCGATGTTGAATCAGGCGACGTTGAATGTCTGGAACTTAACATCGGTTTTCAAAACCGATGTTAACAAACGTACACAACATCGGGTTTTCGGAGATAACCGATGTGGATATATGATAAATTGGAACATTTAAGCTCATAATGATGGATTCTTAACATCGGTTCCTTCGAAAAACCGATGTTAAGTTACAC
>PYAF01003302.1:184905-201151 GCA_007407185.1 Glycine tomentella
CCCCCATACCTTAATTGTTTTTCAAACTTTGAACAAGCTTGCTCCCTTGACTCCAACTTCACGTGGACTTGCTTTGGATTTGGAATGTTTTGCTTTTATGAAAGTGATAGTACAAGGTAGATATGGTTAGGACTTGATATTGGAATACACTAAAGCTAAAAACAAAAGGCAAGTGGGGTGGGTTAGAGAAGTGCACGGTTACTTTCTCATGGCTGACCCAAAATGCTTCATTCACTTCCTTTTATAGCAAAGTCAAGGTTTCAAGCTTTTTCATTGGTTGATGGCTTTTTTTCACTTGGTCCACACATTCCTTCCTTCTCCAAATGATTTGCACGGCTAGGGTAGCTTTTTGAGGAGTTCCATTTGATTTTTTCCTTCCAAGCATTTATGAGGGAATCTTATCCTTATCTAGCATTTATGGATTATTCCCTTTGTCTCCAATAATGCTTAGTTCATCATGTCACTTTCCATAAGTCTTTTTCTTATTGGTTACTTCATTTATTCATTGAATTTGGCCCCCCCTTCCTTTTTAGCTCAAATTCACGTGGACTGCAAGGGCTGCCCTTGTTTTTTCTTCTTCTTGGCCGTAGCATTCCTTTTTTGTTCCAATAATATTTGCTTTTTGCTTTGTATTTGGATATCTTATGTTCTAGTAAATTTATTTGCACAGCTAGAAGCATTATTTCTAAGATCCCAACGGTCAAAAGTTAGATATGTAAGTTAGGAGTATACCATTAAAATTGTAAGAAGATCCAACGGTGAACGACTTCAGAATGAGTATTTTACTAATACGGGTTTTGGAGAAAAATCAATATTCTTATCCTCTTTGACCAACCTTGATTTTCAATCCTTCCTACCTTTAATTATACAGTCAAGTCTTGCTTCCAAGGGCCAAAGCTAGCAAAATCCTATTTTCTTGCTGGTTAAATTTATAAAATTACTAAACTATCTTAATAAATCTTTGTAGCCCATAATTACAAGAAAACTCCCAAGATTATGTTTATCATTCACCTAAAATTTTCTAGTAATTAGAATAGCTTAAATTGAATTTTATTTCCAAATATGTATTAAATTCTAAAACCTTACTAGATGGTGAATTTTAATTTTCTAATCGTCCTAAAATATTACTTCAAATCCATATTTAATAAATATAAAAAAATTGGGGTGTTACACTTCCCATGAGTCTTCTTATCATTAAAAGATCTCCCTCTTCCGGTTGAAGAATACCATCATGCTTCCCTTCACTAGAGGAACTATGAGAACTTTCAGATGACTCACTATTCACGTCTCCATTCTCCAAAACAATCATGGTCCTTTTGTTTGGGCATTGAGATGCAATATGACCCTTACCCAAATATTTAAAATATTTAATTGAACTAGATTTATTGGAAGAGGGTTGAGTAGGAGAAGTAGGATTACCTCTTGAAGACTTCCTTTAAATATATTGTGAAGAAAAACCCTTCTTCTTGGAAGTGTCCTTATCATTCCAAGATGAATAACCATATGAAGACTTCTTGTAGGCTTGTTTTCTCTTCAATTGTTGCTCCACTTTCACGACCCTATGTATAAGTTCATCCAGGGTGTTGTAGCTTTGAAGCTCTACAACATCTTGAATGTCCGCATTCAAACCATTCAAAAATATAGCCATTATAGTCTCATTAGTCTCTTTAATGTTTGCTCTCATTAAAGAAATATCCATCTCCTTGTAATAATCATCAACACTTTTACTTTCTTGATAGAGTCTTTGTAATTTATTATGCAAATCCCTTATATATTGAGGTGGGACAAATCTATCCCTCATGATTTTTTTCATTATCAACCATGTGTTCAATCGATGTCTTCTCAATCTTTCTCTCTCCATTTGCACTTGATTCCACCAGGCCATGGCATATCCCTCAAATTCTAAGCTAGCCAACTTCATTTTCTTTTGTTCACTAAAATTGTGACGATCGAAAACTTGGTCGACTTTCATCTCCTAATCAAGGTAAGCCTCCGGGTCATAAGTACCTAGGAACTTGGGCAGTTTGACCTTCACATCGTCCATGCCATCCCTATTCCTCCGATGCCTATGTCTTCTAACATCTTCATAGCTATCATTACTCCCTTGAGAAGAATTAAGTGACCTATGATGTCTCATTCTCTCCATGTTTTCCATTCTTCCACTCAACTCTTGATTGCTTCTTTGTATCTCATCAAATATGTCTCCCATCCTCCTTTCAACATCTCTTTGAAACTTATCCATTTGTTTAGCCAATGAAGCCATTAGCTTAGTGGTTCTAGGCGAAGGTGGATCACTATCACTTTCGAACACCATTGCTACAAGAAAAATGTTAGTAAAAACAAATAATATATTGGCCCTTACCACTCACTAAGTGTTTACACTCTTCAACACTCGTGTTTCACACTCGATAAACTTTTTCTATAAGGTTCACTCTTGTCTTTTTCCACTCACAAACTCTTCTTCAGCCCTTGAAATCAACCAAAGATTTCAATTCAAGGAGTAACCAAAGTGAAAGATGAAACATATCCAAACTCAACTTAAGAGGTCAAGGAAGAAAGAAAACTCTAAGACAAAACCTTGGAAATTTAGAAGACAAACAATAAAAGCTAAAAAAAAAAAAAAGAAAAGAAAGAAAGTATAACTCAAAAGGAATGCCAAAAAAGACAATTAGGAAAACAAAATATAGCTAACTATAAACCACTACAATTATGCAAAAATAAAATACTAGAAAGTAATAATAAGAATACACCAAAAGGAGTTGTAAAATTTGGACTCTAACTTTTTTTTGTTTTTATATTTGGGTCCTCATATTTTTTGATATTTTCATTTTGACCCCGAAATATTTTTTGAATATTTGCTATTTAGTCCTTCATATTTTTCCTTTTGGTACCAGAAACTTTTGAATATCTTTTGAAGACAAAAAGATAGGATAATTCATCAAAAAGATAGGATAATTCAACAAAATGATAGGATAAGATAGGATAATTCAAAAAGATAGGATAAGATAGGATAATTCAACAAAAATATAGGATAAGATAGGATAATTCAACAAAAAAGAGAGGATATTCAAATCTGAAATGTTTTTTTTTCATTTTTTTGGAAAAAATTAAATAAAGAAAACAAAAATTGCTCTCTAGATTCTAGCTTTGATTACCACATCATGACTGTCAAGGCATGAATGCTTGGATTGGATCATTTCCAGAGGCTAATTTCAAGATACCAATGATAGAGAGTAAAGCTTACAGATAAAAGGTGGGGAAGATAAAGAAGATGGTAATGAATAATGCCACGATCCATGTTGGAACGATAAGTTGAGGAGGATTCGCCACAAAGGAAAGCTTCCTTGATAAGAATCACATAGTTTGGGCCTATTTTAGTCCACATTGAGGCCCATTACACAATTAAGAAATTACAAAAATTAGGAAAATTACTAAAGTTACAAAATGTATTTCGCTAAGCGCAACATTTGCGCTAAGCAAGCTCTCCTACAATCTTCATGGTGCTCAAATTCAGCTCCTTGTGTTTTCCTCCATCCTTGCCCTTGTTAAATAGTTCAACCATGATTTTCTTGGTCATATCTTCTTGTAGAAGCATGGTTTTGGACCTTGTCATTGAAACCGTCAGTTCATGGAGTGCTTCTAGAACTTCATACTCTTTGGATAGTCCTTTATCAGTGGATAGATATAAATTCTAAGCAATTTCTTTCCCTCTCCAGGGATGCTTAAAATTTTCAAACCAATCATCTTCCCTCTCCAGGAATATCCAACAGGTCACTACACCCCCATGTACATACACAACATACATCCATCACAAACACATAATTAATATCAACATCCTCTCTCATCAATCTTGTCATGAACATCAACATCAACATCATCTCATTTCAATGTCATCATCAACATTAACATCATTTCATATTAATATAATCATCAACATAATCTCATTTCAATATTATCAACATCACAAGAAATTGCATTTCACATATATACATGTTTGAGATTCACATTTCCAAGGTCTTCAGACAACATAAATCTCATACATTCACAATCCATAATACCACGAGACTGATATTTTAGGAAAATTCTAAATTAAAGGGAACTATGGTATACAAAACAAACTTCTAGGCCCATTTAAAATTTAATAAATAATCAAATATAAGAACAAATATAAAATTTTTGGGCAGAGTCTCCTATGTAATCAAGACTTTTCCAAAAATAATCTAATCTTTACAACAACAACATCATTCACAATTTCATTCATCAATAACAAATATATTGCATCCCATTAGTTTCAAACACAATTTTTCTTGAAAACCAGCATGCAATAGGGACAAACATACATCTCTATAATTGGGTTCCCTCACCCCAACTATGGTATCAAAAGTTGTAAATAAATAATGAACCCCCCTCACCTATCTATATCCCTCTATTAGCTCATCGTAACGTCGTTTTGAGATCTCTCAGGTAAACGTCCTTTGGTCCAAATATGGAGTTTTGTATACCAAATTGAAGATAATTCAGTATAGATTTTGAAGACAAGGTTAATATTAACTCTCGGGGTCAAATACCAATTCCAATTTAAATGGGGCTAAAATTGTGGTTTTGGTATTCACGTCAAAAAGACGTCATTTTGAAATTTTGATCACACTAATGTGATTGGGGTTCAATGAATGTCACAAAATGACATCAATATTATAAAAAGGTAACTTTTATAATGTCTCATTTTCAAAGGTTTTTTAAAGGAAATGTAAAAACATCTAATAATTGTAACCAAGTCACAAAAGATACTAAGAGAGATTCAAACTAGCCAGGAGAAGACAAGGACATCATGGTTACCTCGAAGAAATCATGAAAGGAGGATTGGAGGCTCCGTTCTTTATTGAGTTTTGAAGATTTCGCTCCGATTAAAGTGTTCCATTCCATGCGGTGGTCTGATGACAAGCAACGACGGCTCGTGGTGGTCACTGGTGGTCGGGGGTGGTGGAAGAGAATGGTTATGGCTTTGGGCGAGGATTGAGAGAGAGAGAGAGAGAGAGGAGTGAAAAATCATGTTTTTCACGCTGATAAACGTATTTATAAGCTACAAATCTCGCTTAGTGGGCTCGTCTCGCTAAGCACAACTTTCTCTCTATCTGGAATTGCGCATGTCGCACTAAGCGGGACATCAAAAGTTGTTACTTTACAAATTCCAATGGTCAAAACATGAAGAGGTGTGTTGTGAATCTACTTTCAAAATTGGAAGGGATCAAATTTCTGAGATTGGGGTTTTACCGAAACAGATTCGGGGTCAAACTATAAATCACACATGCATTTCTAACATAGATCAAACAAATTTCACAAAACTAACATCCACACCAAGAAGTTGCACTGATAACTAATGTCACATTGCTTGGAAACAAATAAAACTACACTAATTTTGTGGCACAAGATTAACCTAGGTCGACTCAGAGATACAATCAATTTGGTTCCAACATCAATTCACTGATAAACAATAGGAGGATTTTAATCGAACAGTTTGCAGACAATGAACAAAAATTGCGAAAACACAAACTAAAATTGAAGAAAAATGTAGAAACTAACAGAATTGATAATAGATATTGTAAAACAAATTAAAGAATATCAATTCAATTCACCAAACCAAGCAATGTGAATTATTATAGTTCTCAGAAAATGATTTTATTATGAAAGTTTATTCAATGTCATTAGAAGCAGTTCGATCGAATTAACTCTTAAATTAATTGAAATCACAAACCAGATTGAAATATCATCCAAACAATATGTGAATAAAATTCAAGATTAGGAAATAAATCAATAACCAAATCCGTTTCTAATACTAAACACATTCATAATTATGAAAATCGAAGAGAGGATTGAAAAAGAAAAAGAACATTCACACAAAAATTGAAATTTCAAACCATAACTCAAATTCTCCTTGCTTGGATTGGATCCTAGGATTGATTGATTGTTTAGCCTTCCATGATCATCATCAATGGAAGAGCCACGAGATTTGTGCAAAAAAATAGAAGAACAAAAATGAAATGAAGAAAAAACTGAAGAACAGTTGACAAAAAAAGAGAGAAAAATTTAATTATGAAAACTTGTAAAAAAAAACTTAAAATTTTGTTTGTAGCTCTTTTCCTTATCTTTCTAGGGACTATTCATATGCTCCATTTGGAGTTCCGTAGAATCCTCTAGGTCCTACACAAGGTAGATAGGTCAAGTAAGCAAAAATATTTATTATTAGACATTAAGTTCAATTATAATATATAATCACTGCAACCTGCCTTTGCATATTGATTTTTCTCCTATAAATTTCAGCTATAAATTTCAGTTTATTATTAGAACATTAAATTTTACTTGTTCATTCTGCTAAACAAACAAGTAAAAGAAAAGAGAAGAGAATGGTATACCATCCAACCTTGCTAGCCTCTAACTCCACCTCCGATTGCATAGGCCTCTTTGAAAACATTATTGAATAGTAACCTCAGAATGTGAATGCAAGACTCAAGGTAACAAATTCAAATGAAAAAGATAAAGAATTAAATTTAAGATGGTTGTACCATATCTTGCCCATAATTGAGGTTCAACTCCACTACACTCATGGATTAATATTGGCAATTTTGGGTTCAATGTCTTTAGTTCCTTATAATTCCTATCCACAATAGCCAATATAACTTTCTCAGTCAATGAGGCTAGTTCCCTCGTTGGTGACAATATCAATGCCTGAACCCTGTAAAAAATTACAAAACGAACACCCTAAGCAAATACATAGACAGTAGTTTAAAACAGCCCCAGGCAAAGCAACCGCAATCATACAACCACAATTGAGGCCTCATCCCTCCTATATATCTACAATTTCCAACTATATCAAAGAACAAAACCATGACCACAGTTTAAAACTTTGGGTCCTGTTTCTTATATCCACTTCCTATAGTTGAAAACCCCTAACCTAGAAATTAAACATGTTCACAAATCGCATAGTTACAAACAGAAAACAAATAAACCTCTTCTCGAAGTCATACTGGTAGATTCCGCAGAGCAGATCCTCCTTGATCCCCATCTCCTCAAAGCTCGCAATGGCCTTCACGCCCTCTGTCGTCTGTAAGTCCATCTCCTCCCACTACTAAAAAAAGTCCTTTTTACGATGTTGATTTAAAGTCGGTTGATCAAGAACCGTCTTAGAAACAAACGCGGTGGCATTTTTGTAAATAAATACATAATTCTAAGACGGTTCTAAAAAAAACCATCTTAGAAACTAACATTGCAGGACTGGTTTGCGAAGACCGTCTTTGAAAGCTGTGATTCTAAGACGGTTTCTCTTTTAACTAAACCTCTTTGTTAGCAGGTTAAAAGAGATGCAAAAGTATCTGTCTTTGAGGCAGATGAGTCAGGTATTTGACATTGGGGATTGGAATGAAATTCTCAAAGGAAATTTGATGAGAAAAAGTAACTGATTCTCATTTTAATGCAGGATAAAGATATTCCAGAGGTCCAAAAGAAAATTGTTTTCTGTTTCAGGGTAATGTCTCGTTCGTTTGTTGACCACATAAAAGCTAAAAAGAGTTTCCAGATTCTGGATCAATTAAAAGATGTTAATATTTGGAAGATTTTGACAAATCTTGTTGATCCAAATACGAGCCTCCATTAAGCTCAAGCCTACCGGGTAAAATTATCAGTAACTAATAGATATGTTATTGGGGGTACTTATTTGGGAAATCATGGTTACAAACTATATGTGCACAGTGCATGAATCTATGAAGATATGAGAACTAAAACATTGAACTCAATGTTCAGTTCCTGCGATATACATCCCTTGTTAACTTGCCATGAATTTCGGTGATCATTTTCTCCATGTGTGTGTTTGATTTCAATTCTTTTCTGGCACTGTCATTAATTTCTACCTTTAATCGTACTGCCAATAGTCTATGACCTTCATTTGTTTTTACTTTTTTGGCTATCAATCTGATTAATTATTCATTCATTCTGCTTGTGGGTACTAGCCATTGTCAACATAGTAATCTAGTGCTAACCTGCATTACATATTGTTTATAACCTGATCTTCTTTAAACACAAGCAATTTAATGTCATTCAAAATATGATATTGATACGTCTGTCTATGTATCTTCTTTTCTGAAGCCATTATGAACATTCCTTAAGTGCCAAATGCCAATAAGATGAACTGCATACATTCAGTTCCATAATTCCAAACAGATATTTACTTTTAGGGGCCTATGATAAGGAGCAAAATTATAAGTTTCAACATTTAAAAGATAATCTTATTGTTATGATTCTGACAAAAATTGTCTTACTTTTTTGTTTTCTCGTAAAGAAACAAAGACGCTTTAGTTTGTAGTTTGTTCTTTACTGATTTTACCTATTTATTTATTTTTGTTTGCAGGATGATTTGCTTAAAATACTTGGAGAAAAACATCATCTCTATGAGTTTCTGAATACCTTCTCTGTGAAGTGCTCATATTTGCTTTTTAACAAGGAGCATGTAAAAACAATTCTTTTAGAAATAATAGCTAAAAAATCTACAGAAAATGCTCAGCGTACACAATCTTGCATGAATATGTTGGTAGTAAGAACATGTCATGCGGCTTTTTTTTTTTTTTGCTCTGTTATTTAACATTCATCTATGAATTATAAACAAATAGTTCACAGCTTTTGCTTATAGTGATTGCAAAGCGAGAATTGATGTCTTTGCTTGATACTGGTTAATTGGAATTGTGAGCTCCGAGTCATTGTGTCTGTCAAGTGCCAATCATTCCACATGCTTAAGTTGTTAGGAGAATGCCTAGGAATGGTGAAAGCCCTTCAAGACCAGTGTGAACAAAGCTCAAACCTGCCACTACAGTGGGGCACTGGGATGAAATTTAATTTAATGTGAGTAGCATTGAACTCTTAACCTTGGAGATGCTTTGATACAATGCCATAGAACCAGTTCATCCTAATTGTTTAAGCTGAAAGGAGAGGGCCCAAGAATGGTTTTCATTAAGTGTCACAAGTTATGTTGCTTTTTTATTTTTTAATATCTCTCCCTAATAATTTAATGTCACAAGTTATGTTTAATGGTTTTCATTAAGGGCCCAATGGTTGTATCATCAACTTCTTTGAAGAGGTAAATACTGCACACTTTCCCGCTGACTCCTCTCAAGTTCTACCTGGTATTAGTTAAATAGGTACCATAATCATTTACATTGAGCAATGGAATAACCATTGTTGCGAATACAGCAAGTGCACCGCTTGTTTCAAGTAATAAAGTAGGTAAGTAGAGTATCGTCTCCATAGGGATTGGAATGAAATTCACAGTAATTCTAGGTCTCAGCAATTGGAAAGGAAAAAGAAATTGTTTTTGAAGAATTTGTTGTTGTGTGTTGAGTGTTTAAATAAAGAACAGAATTTAAAGAAATAAATGCAGTAAAATAGTTTGAGTTGTTACCAATGGAATGAATAATTGTGGTCAAGCACAACCCTTTGATCCCTACCTCTTCCACTTAACTGGTTATCAAGTTTAATTGATTCTAATTACTCAGAGAATAAATCTTTCCTAATTTAGTTAAAACCTAATCCTTTAGTGAATTCTATCAAGTTAAGCAATTGAAAGAATTTATTATATAGTTCTGCAGTTACGCATCCCTATCCCTAGGCAATGAACAATTGTTATTCTAATCAAGTCAGAAATTAAAACCCCAACATCCCTATTGCGAATCTTAATTCTTATCACTTACATAGAATGGCCAATTCCAAATAAGAATAGAACAATAAAGAACAGAATAGAATAAAATAATTATAACAATCTCATTCAATACCATCAAGTTACAGAGGAGTTCATATCGGTTCTTGGCCTAACCACAATATAAGATTTAGCCTGACATAGGCTTCAAGAACACAAAAGCTGTCATTGAATACATGATTCTGCTGCAATCCTAGCCTTGATTCTTGATTTCCAAGGGTTTAGAATGATAAAATATGATGTTCAGTGATTCCCAGGATGTGTAAGTTGTCCCTTTCTTCAGTCCAGAGGCCTCCTTTTATAATCCCATTGCAGATAGCTTAATTCTGGTAACCAAGACTCTGTTTTTCCTGCAATTTTCGAGCCATATCTTTTAAATCAGGCAACAGGATCTTTACGGCGCTGATAGTGCAAGAATCCACGCTGATCACGCGGCTAACTCAAATGAATAGCTGCTGTTGAACCTTGTGGCGCGGATCGCGCGGGTGTTGGTGCGGATCGCGCGGAGTCTTCGATTAGATGGCGCGGGTGGCACAGAAATCCACGCTGATAGCGTGCACACTTCGAATTCAAGGACTGCTTTTGGCCTGTGGCGCGGCTCGCGCGGGATCTGGCGCGATCCGTGTAACACCCCCGTAGGCCTTCGGTGCGTTATCATTAACAATATCAGATTAGCGTCTCATTAACATTAAATCTTACTCAGCGGAAGCATAGAATCGTTTTTCTTGATTCATTATGTATGAAATCAAATATATCAAGCAACATATAGATAAGGCACATAGCATACGCCCATGCTGATCCAGTTTCTCATAAATAAACATAGACAGATAAGTACACATCTACAATATGCTCAGGAGGAATTTCATCTCATATCATATCATTAATAGTTCTGTACATCCATATACATCAGAGTTTTCACCACACCGTGGCGATACAAAAGAATAATTGCCCTCACCGAGGGTTTACAGAACTATACAACCCTTATCTAGGGTACAAAACATAAATAAAACACAACTGAGCCTTCAAGCTCCTTCTGTTGCTCTCAGCCAAGCAGAAATGTCTCTATTCGGGCCTCCTGCCCTGAGACTGCTCTCTTCTATCCGAAGAGTCACCTGAAATCACAAATCCCCACACGGGGTGAGATACATATCTCAGTAAGCTCAGGGTCCTTGGGAAATCATCCCCACCCTGGCCCACAATTCACAATACAAACATCAGATAAGCATACACATCAAGTCCATTCCACAGTCATGGCAGAGAACCCTCAATGTCATTCCACATGGCAGAGATTCACTCAATGCCCTCAATACATGGCAGAGATTCACTCAATGCCCTCAACATGGCAGAGATTCACTCAATGCCCTCAACATGGCAGAGATTCACTCAATGCCCTGGGCAGAGAACCCTCAATGCCCTCAATACATGGCACAACCAGGCACAAATGCACACAGAGTAATAGATGCAACACCCAATGCATGCATTATGAATATGACCATCACTCCCTCGGAGTGTGGTGTACAACCAAATGGGAATCATTTCCTAGGGACTCAGAACTTACCTGGCAAGGTATCACTCTGCAGTTCCTTCCCTGGTCTGTGGCTCCCGCCACCAACAGTTCCAATATCACGCCCTATTCAAGGGACATTCTAATATCAAAACCAATCCATAGACATTCAAACACAGCACATATCATTACAGAATTCCCCTATCCTAGGGTTCAATCAATCTTATCCCACACTAGGCTTCTCACAGACCATACAAGGTCTCTCAAGGCTGAATACCAAGCATCTAAGTCATCTCAGACTCAATGCACAACACTTGCCTAAGCACAAGCTCAATTCAGCCTCATAATTCAATTATCATAGGAACGGTCTAAACCTCAATTAAGGCACCATTCAATTAGCCTCTCAGGCTCAACGTAAACATAATCAAGGCTCTAGCATGTCAGAAAATAATCAACAAGTGACCCTACAACAGTCACACATGCATCCACAGAGCCAAGATTCAAAGTTCACCAATTCAAAAACTGAAAGCTAATCCTTCATCACTAGATAGTTCTAAACAAGTTTCTCTACAGAACCCTGGGCTAATTCTAGCCCTAGATCAAAATAGACCACAAAATCCAGAAAACCCCAACTCTCAAAATCAACCGAAGAAACTCGAGTTTCGTACCTCAGTGACGACCAGAACAGCTGCAGGACTACTTTCTCAAGCTCTGTTGTCCCTGCTGAGCCCTTGATTCCTCGCCAAACTCATGTTTCCAAGGGTTTTCTGAGGGAATGGATTTTGCTTATAAAAAGGAAAGGATGAAGGATTATAGCTTTCTAATCGGTTTTCTCACGTTTCTAGGTCTTAGGGAGGTGTTTAGGCCAACATATAAGGTCCTAGGAAGCTTGGGATAGGCATTAATGGAGGCTAGGGCATAAGAAGGAAGAAGAAGAAGTTTTCTTCTTCAAAAAACGTGACTGCCCTTTAATATTGGGCTTGCCCGAGCTCTGGCGCGATCCGCGCTAGCTCCGGCTCTACCCGCGCCAACATGGCGGTGGCCCTGGCGCCAACAGCGCCACATCCACGCCTCCAGCGTCAGATTCCAGAACCTGTGGCGCCACCCGCGCCACACTGGCGCCATCCGTGCCATACCTTCCCTGACCTATGGCCCCATCCGCGCCACACCTGGCGCTAACCGCGTGGAATTCCAGTGAAACTTGGTTTTTCAGGCCACTTCCCACGCCATCAGCGCCACCAATGGCGCTATCCGCGCGGGCTGGAAAACCTCTGGCGCCCTTCGCGTGGTTCTGACGCTCTGGGCGTCAAGTTTCAGTGGGTCTGGCGCCATCAGCGCCAGCCCTGGCACTACTCGCGCCACAACCCTAACAGGGTTTTCTTTCAAAGATCCCTGGCGCTATCAGCATGGGATCTAGCGCCAACCGCGCCAGGGTGAGGGTCCTTACAATCTGCGCGAGGCCTTCAACTTGGTTTTCTCCTTCTTTGGCTTGAAATCTCCTCTTTTTGTCCTGAAATGCAACTTTGGTAATAAAATGAGATCAATTTAAATATAAACAATAATTAAACTAATTCTATTCTATTTTCTAACTATTTAATTAAATTATAACCTAAAACTAGCCTAAAACTAAGATGTGTTTGCAACACATCAAACAATTCCTAGATTTGAAAGTTGCTGTCCCCAGCAACAGAAAGATCTTCAAGAATAAGCAAGAATTACTGATCAAACCAAACCACAATTTACAGCCCTAGAATCATCATGTTAAGTATGATCAAATTCAACTCAAAGCTTCAATGACACTTTCAATGCTGTCAATTTGTGAGAGTAACTTGATTATTCCTCACAGGAATGTGTTTATTCACTCGTGCACTCAAATGTATCAGGCTGATCAATCTCTCACTCAACATAATCACAGCACTACTATAAACTTGAAGATATTCTCAATAGATGCAAGCGCAACTTGATCAAAAGGTCTTTTCCGGCTTGTAACTTGGCTGGGCTAAGGGTAGGAAATTCTTTGGAAAAGTAGCTAATATGAGGCTAGATCCAGTCCCTAAGTCAAATCTTGTGGTCATCCATCTTCCTTGTCATCCCTTTCAAAACTGGTACTTTATTCAACAATTTATTCCAATTGGTAAATAAAACAAAACAATCACTTTCTTTTTGATTTTGGGTATTTTTTAAATAATTATTATAGAATAATAACAAAATTAAACAACTAATACAGCATCTCAGATTTCCAACTGATAGGCTTATTGTTTCCCAGCTGAACTGTACTTTGTTTATTCTCTCAGCTTCTATATCAACTGGATTCACTTAGTTTCCTTCATGCCTTGATGGACAATTCCCTGTTTTTCTGCTGTCATGGACTTAGATTATACCTTTTCTAGCCTCAGGGAGGTTGGTCAATGGATATAGCTCTGATTTAGGTAATTTGATATGAAAGGCTCAGGCTCAAATGAGGTACAAATGGAAAATAATTGCGGTGAGTCAATTTGGCCCTGGTTTCAGAAAAAATTTGCCTTAATCATATCAAATCACACCTGCATCCAGAGAAACAATTCAAATTCTAGAGTACTATGAAAATGGAGTCTCTCGGAAAGAAAATTTACCACTGTTTTGGCTCAAAACCTCACAGGTGTTTAAACTCAAGTCAATCTCAGCTGACTTTATTTCAAGCATTATTTCAACTTCAACATGCATATCACATACCAACAATCATAATTCCAGTCATGTATCATGCAATTCATGTTATGTTTCATTTCATCAAGCTTTCATCAAAGAATCCTATCCATTACTGTGTCCATTCACTTTTATTCTGAAAAATCTGATGTGCTGTTATCCTTTATTTATTTATTTTTGAAAAATTTCTGTTAGACGTCATTTGTTCCTTGACTGTGATTTACGAAATAATGCGTATGCGTGTCCATTCCCAGATTTAGAAATTGTTGTCCCCAGCAACAACCAATAAGGTCACAGCGCGATGGAAAAATATTCATCATTTCAGCATTATTTGGAAAATCGCAAACAAACAGAAACATTAATCCAAATAGCTTTTATTTGCAAAAATTTGAATCAGAAACTGTACCATATATATATATATATATATGTAGAAATATAAATGTGCCGAATGTATAAAATGTCAAACGCATAATCCAAAATAACCAAAAAAAACATCAAAACAGAAAAATAAAACAAGTCCTGTTCACTCCTCTCCCTCCCCTCTCTCATCAATAGCTGCAGCCTCATCTGGAATGGGCTCATGTGTAGCTGTATCAGGTGCTGCAACATTTGAGGGGCTAGGAGTACTATCCATAACTGGTACTTCTGGTGGTGTTGGTTCTGCTGGTACTGGTTCTGCTGGTTGGTGGTCCTCCTGTGGGGGTGCATCTCGAGGACTGCGAGCTGCAAGTTCCTCTGGATTGAGCTTTGAAGCTCTCTTGATCTGTTCCTCAGCAGCGCTCCTCACAGCGTCTAAATAGGTCTTGTGGTTCATGAGGGACGCCATCAGAACGTCCATGGGCTCGTCATCTAAGACTTCTACACCCGCATGACGACACAGGTGCAGAATCAAAGACGAATGCGCCAACTAGGACTTGCTGCTAGCATCCTGGATCATATGAAGAATACGGTTAGAAAGGAGGTGAGAAATGTAGAGGTTACCTTCACCTCGGAGGGTGTAAAGCAAGGTGGCTCTCTCCACATTCACATCAGTCATATTAGTAGAAGGAATGACTGTGTGGTTAATGAACTGATGCCAGAAAGCTGCATCCCCTACTAAGTCATGCTTCCTCAGCTTCTCTGAAATGTAGTATAGGCCTGACTTGGGCTTCCATGCTGTGTAGAGACCTATAATGGCTTGTCTGATGGTGGTGGCAAGCTGTGGTACCTCGTCATGGTACATCTTGGTCAGAGCGTCTGGCTGCATCCTTAAAAATAGGCAGCCAAACTCACACCTGCCAAATGGGTCAAATCTGGTGTCAAGAAACCGCTCTATAGCTTTCTCATCAAAAGATATTTGGACTCCCCTGACCCAGCTGATCCTGCTTCGTGCTACTGTGGAAGGGTCGACATTGGCTAGAAACTCTTTAAGAATCGCACTGGAGCTAGGCTCTGGAAAACTGACTACCCTCTGCCATTGACGTCTGGTGATGACTTCCAGCACTGGATTTCCTTCTGGAAGTTCTTCCCACAGGATCTTCTTCTCTGGTATTATTTTCTTTGGAAGATACCAGGTATCGAATCTCTCCTGGCATTCAGCTGAACGGAATCGGACTTCATCAAATTCAGAAAGTCTGGCCCGTTTGCTGCCTCCTGCAGCAGTGCTCTTCTTCTTAGCCTTGGCTACCTGTTTTCCCTGCCACTCAGAACAAAACCAGATATAGATACATAATTCAATGAGTTCAATTCCCAGATTTGCTCTTTTCCATGGTTCAGATCAAACACAACACCAAAACATTATCGCTTTCAGGCACAAGTGTTGGTTGTTCAAATATTCAAATCATTGAAACAGTGGGTTTAGAAAAGTTAGTATGAACAATCAATCGTTCAAAACCCCAATTTCAATTCAGCTACCTGCAATTTCAATTATATACAATGCAAGCCACAGGCAATGTAACGACCTAAATATTTACTTATTTTTATTTTTACTTAAGGGTAATCTTTAAGAAACGTATAATAGTAAAAGTTTTAAAACGTAAAATTTGCAAAAGATTTGTTACTCATATACATAGCCAATGTCTTGAATACAAAAGTTTGTATAATACAAGTACACTACTTTTCTCAAAAATTCAGCGTAATTCATAATTTCTTTTATATATCTTCACTACTCCCAAGCCTCATGGAACCTGTCCATCATTGTCATCTAAAAAAAACATGAAACAAATAGGGTGAGAAATAAATTTCTCAGTAGGCAAAGCTAAATCCCGATCCTATTATTAGGTTAGTAAAATCATTCAAATAATCAAACACATCCACAAGTAATATGCAACTATATGAATGCATGA
>PYAF01003302.1:201251-228194 GCA_007407185.1 Glycine tomentella
TATCTTAATTTTGATTGGTCTATACTTCTTCTGACCATCAAAATTACTAAACCATTTTATTAAGTAGGTCTATTCATCCTATAATTAAGAGAAAATTCTATAGATTTTATGTACCATTTTTCCATATTTTTCTGATGCTTGAGTTTTCTTGAATACAACCTCAAAGTTGTCATCTTCTAAAATTTGTAGAAATTTTAATTTAGAGTTTTGTGTCACAAAATATGTTGATACTTAGTCCTCTAAGTGTATTTTATAATTTCATCAAGTTTCTACAAAATTTCTAAAGTTATTTAAGCATTTTTGGCCTAGGGGCATTTTGGTAATTATGCCATTCAACCTAGGGACATTTTGGTCATTTTCAAAAATGTCCAAGGGCATTTTTGACATTTTCATCTTAAGGGTTTTCTAGTAATTTCTACTTCTTGGAAAGAGTGATATCAGTATTTTTCTCTAAATATACTTGTATCCAATTTATCATCACATTTTTATAATTTTGGGGATGTTACAGGCAACATAGAACAATTAGCATTTCAACAAGGATTACCAACTTGAATCTCAGATTTAGATTAAATTCTAATCACAGAACAATTGTCATTTTCAAGTAGTTCAAGTTCTAGCACCAACAAAATAAGCAGCAGCAATTGGATCAATTATATTGACAAGAAAAGCACAATCCACAACCATTTGGTTCAATAACTATGCACATTTTAAAGAATGGACCTTCTACTCCCAGATTTAGGTTCCTTACATACACCAACCAGATATCATTAAATCATATCATTCGACACTACTTCAAAATTATCAAATTGACCAGTAAACAAGGTGCACATTATGACTGAGGAAGAAATAGCACTATCTGGATTCCCAGATTTAGCCCAATGAATGTCCCTAAGTCATTTAATCTTAAGCTGTCATGAACACAATTCAAACAAATTCAGTTCAACATCAAAACAGATATATGCATTAAACATTAAAGCTTGTGTCCATTCTTTGGTCTATCCCCAGTTAAAGCATTCAAGTTGCTACACCAAATCAAGGTTATTTATATCAATAAAAGTTATGCTAAAAATACCAGACCAATGTTATCCATAGTACCCATTCTTTTGGCAAAGAAAATCTAACCAAGATAACCATACATCATATCATTCAACTCAGCTTCATGGGGCTTATCTCAATCTTTAGTTCACCCCCCTAATGCCAAAGTAACCTCGAATGTGAGCCAACGTGAAAAACCCGAAAAATCATGCTCACAACAGAGTTCATATACAAACCACACGGACAATATATTAAGCATATTATGAGCATATTCAGCAGTTAGTGATAAACAAGTGTGTGATTGAATGATGGTTGCAATTAGGGATCAAGAGTGCCTACTAACATTAAAGAGCAAAATCACTAGAAGGATTAGCAGTGGACAAGAGCAATTGATTTTCTACCTTAAGGTTTGCTATGAAGCTCATCAGAACTCTATGTAAGGGAACCTAAGGTAACAAAAATTGACTCTCTAATGGCTTGGGAACTATCCCGTCATTCATTACAAAGCAATTAGTTCCAAGATATTACCTTGTCGCCAACCATTATGCTGATGTGATTCTTGAGTGCAGAGGAATTGAAAATGAGAGAGAATGCAAGAGGGAATGCAGTGCAGTAAGTTTGAGAGAGAATTTGAGAGAGAGAGAGAGAGCAAGGCTTTTAAGGGCCAATGGTAGTTTGTGATGGTGAGTGGTTAATGGTAATGCTGGAGTTTGGGCGAAAATGGGGGAGTAATTTAGGGGAAGGGGAGAAGTGAGGCACGAATGGAAGAATTTCAAAATAAAAATTGATTCCGCGACCTCGCGCGATCCGCGCGGCACATGTCGCGATCAGCGCCATTAGTCACTAGAAGGGCTTCCCTTCGTCCCTTTCGCGCGGTCAGCGCGGGATCCCACGCTAGTAGCGTGAATTCGCGTGGGTCACCTATGGAAAGACCCCAGCCTCGAAAGCTTGGCGCGAGTCATGCCGCAACCCACACTGATAGCTTGAAATGATGCAGAAGCAAGGCTCAAGTTCGAACATCTCACGCGATCAGCGCGAGTGCTTACACTATTAGCGTGAGTTGGCCGTGTCTTGGCGCGATCAGCGCCGCACGTGACGCGGGTAGCGCCATGCTCCTGACAGCCTTTTCTCTTCTTTTTATTTATCTTTTTATCCAAATAATTGCTGCCTAGAATAAATAAAAAAATGAAACATGCATAATGATAAACCCTAAGCTATCAAACTCAAAAGGATCTAAAATACCATGTAATTTAACATGCATGAATAGAAATCTAATGCTAACAAAAATAACAGGACTTTTAAAGTAACAATGTATTTACATCAGTAACCAAATTCTTGGAAAGGATTCCAAGAATTGCTCATTTAACGTCTTGAGCTAGATGCTCTTCTTGCTAATTCTCTGTGGAATTCAGCGGGACAGAAACTGCGTTCCTATCCACATCTCCTCCGAAATAATGCTTCAATCTGTAGCCATTTACCTTGAAAGCTCTGCCACTATCGAAGGGGGAAATTTCCACTGTGCCATAAGGATAGACCTCTCGCACAAGGAATGGTCCAGACCAACGTGACTTTAATTTACCTGGAAAGAGTCGCAGGCGAGAATTGTATAACAACACTTGTTGGCCAGGAATGAATTTCTTTGGGCGGATTTGGTTGTCATGCCACTTCTTTGTCTTTTCTTTGTAAATTCGGGCATTCTCATATGCAGCTAACCTGAACTCATCTAATTCATTCAACTGAAGCAACCTTTTGTCATTAGCTTTTGACAGTTCAAAGTTTAAAAATTTGGTTGCCCACATTGCTTTATGTTCAAGTTCAATAGGAAGATGGCAAGCCTTACCGTAGACAAGCTGAAAAGGAGACATACCTATGGGAGTTTTAAATGCAGTTCTCTAGGCCCACAGGGCATCATCTAGCTTCTTAGCCCAGTCTTTTCTTGATGTTCCAACAGTTTTCTCCAATATTCTCTTCAGTTCACGGTTAGAGATTTCTACCTGGCCACTTGTTTGAGGATGATAAGGGGTAGCCACTTTGTGTTTGACTCCATACTTTGCCAACAAGCTGTCAAATTACTTGTTACAGAAGTGAGTCCCTCCATCACTGATTATTGCCCTTGGCACTCCAAATCTGGTGAAAATGTTCTTCCTCAAAAATGAGATCACAACCTTAGCATCATTGGTGGGTAAGCTACTGCTTCAATCCACTTGGAAACATAATCCACAGCAACTAAGATGTATTGGTTGGAAAATGATTTAGGGAAAGGCTCCATGAAATCAATCTCCCACACATCGAACAGTTCAACCTCTTGGATGTTGTTCAGTGGCATCTCATCTCTGCGAGAAATATTACCTGTTCTTTGACAGCTATCACACTGCATCACAAAGTCTTTAGAATCCTTAAAGAGTGTTGGCCAATAATAGCCACATTGCAGAACTTTGTGTGCAGTTCTGTTTGCACCAAAATGGCCTCCATAGTTAAAGGAATGACAGTGCCACAGAATATTCGGCACGTCGGTTTCAGCTACACATCTGCGGATAACATTGTCAGTGCATTGAAAATATAAGAAAGGGTTATCCCAGAAGTACCTTCTCGCATCATGTAGGAATTTCTTCCTCTGCTGCCAATTTAAATCTTCCGGCATGATTCCAGCAGCTTTGAAGTTTGCTATGTTTGCAAACCATGGACTGAATTGCATAGCAAGCACTTGCTCATCAGGGAAAGACTCATTGATTTCTATCTCTGGTCCATCTTGTAAATCTTTCTCCTGGATCCTAGATAAGTGGTCAGCCACTTTGTTCTCTACTCCAGCTTTGTCTCTGATTTCCAAATCAAATTCCTGCAATAGTAAAATCCAACGCAGCAAGCGTGGCTTTGCATCTTGCTTGTTCAGCAGAAATTTAAGAGCTGCATGGTCAGTATACACAATCACTTTAGAACCTACTAAATATGACTTAAACTTGTCTAAAGCATACACTACAGCTAGCATCTCTTTTTCTGTGGTGGCATAATTAACTTGTGCCTCATTTAAAATCTTGCTAGCGTAGTATATGACATGCAAACGCTTTTCCTTTCTCTGTCCTAGAACTGCACCTACTGCATAAGCACTACCATCACACATGAGCTCAAAAGGCAAACTCCAATCAGGAGCTATCAAAACAGGTGCAGTGGTGAGTTTGTGCTTCAAGGTGTTAAATGCCTTAAGACAAGCATCAGTGAAGCAAAAGTCAGTGTCTTTCTCCAACAATTGACTTAGTGGCTTTGAAATCTTGGAGAAATCCTTGATGAACCTTCTGTAAAAACCTGCATGGCCTAGAAAACTGCGAACACCATTCACATTAATAGGAGGAGGTAATTTCTCAATTAATAATAGTTTAGCCCTATCTACCTCTATTCCCATTTCAAAAATTTTATGGCTTAGCACTATACCTTCTCTTACCATGAAATGACATTTTTCCCAGTTCAAAACCAGATTTGTCTCTTGACATCTTTTAAGAACTTTAGCTAAGTTAGCTAAGCATGAAGTAAAGCAAGGACCAAAAACAGAAAAGTCATCCATAAATACCTCAAGGATTCTTTCTACCATGTCAGAGAAGATGGAAAGCATGCATCTCTGGAAGGTTGCAGGAGCATTACACAGTCCAAATGGCATTCGGCGGTATGCAAACACCCCAAATGGACATGTGAAGGCTGTCTTTTCTTGGTCCTCTGGTGCTACTGGGATTTGGTTATACCCAGGGTATCCATCAAGAAAACAATAATAGTCATGACCAGCAAGCCTCTCAAGCATTTGGTCCATGAAAGGAAGAGGAAAGTGGTCCTTTCTGGTTGCAATGTTCAGTCTTCGGTAGTCAACGCACATTCTCCAGCCTGTGATGATCCTTGAGGGGATCAAGTCATTGTTGTCATTTTGAATGACCGTCATGCCCCCTTTCTTTGGAACGGTTTGGACTGGAATTACCCAAGCTGTGTCTGAAATCGGATATATCATACCTGCATCTAACAGTTTGACAACCTCTTTTCTTACCACTTCTTTCATTGTGGGGTTTAATCTCCTTTGTGGTTGTCTTACAGGTTTTACATCACTTTCCATTAGAATTTTATGAGTGCAGAAGGAGGGATTTATACCTTTAAGATCGGAAATAGACCAGCCAATGGCTGTCTTGAGCTCCTTGAGTACCTTCAACAATTTTTCTTCCTCATGCCATTCCAGCCTTCTGTTGATGATGACTGGATATGTTTCATTCTCACCTAGGAAGACATACTTCAAGTGTTCAGGTAATTCCTTCAGCTCCACTTTCGGTGCTCCAGCTGGAATATCATCTTCCTTCTTCTCCAGCTCTTCTAGCATAGGGTTACTTGGTTCAAGTTTGACTTCTTGATCTGCAGTGCTTAATTCTGCAGCAAATGTTGTTGTTGCTGCTGTATTTGCTTCTGCAGAATTTTCTGCTGCAGTAGTTTCTCCATCAGTTTCTTCTGCATATTCTGTTGCTGCTGCATTTACTGCATCTTCTTCATCTCCAGCTGCTGTAAAACCTGCTGTCATGCCTGCACAAATTACATTATCCAACACATCCAGCCTAAAACAATCATGTTCATCGGCTGGATGCTTCATAACATCAAACACATTAAAGAGAACATATTCATTATCCATTCTCAATTCTAACTTTCCTTGCTCCACATCTATCAAGGCCCTAGCAGTTGCTAAAAATGACCTTCCTAACAGCAGAGGGATTTCACTTTCTCCCTCCATATCTAATACAATGAAGTCTGTAGGGAATATAAATTTGTCTACCTTTACTAGCACATCCCCAATTACCCCTGATGGTTTCCTTAAAGAACGGTATGCTAATTGCAACGAAACTCTAGTAGGTTTCAATTCAGATATGCCTAGGGACTTACACATTGACAATGGCATTAAGTTTATACTAGCCCCTAAATCACAGAGTGCCCTCCCTACATTTATATTTCCTATGGCTATAGGGATATTGAAACTTCCAGGATCTTTCAATTTTGGAGGAAGTTTTCTCTAAATTATTGCACTGCACTCTTCAGTAAGTGTTATGGTCTCACAATCCTGTAGTTTGTGTTTCTTAGACAAAAGCTCTTTCATGAATTTTGCATAGTTAGGCATATTGGCTAATGCCTCAGCAAATGGAATATTAATGTGTAACTTTTTAAACATATCTAAAAACCTGGCAAACTGCTGCTTCTGGAGTTGTTGCTTGGTCTGCACCGGATATGGGGGTTTCTCAAAGCGAGAGAAATCCCATTTCTTCTGTGGAAGCGCAGAATTCTTCTCCTTACAATTTTCTGCAGCTTTTTCTTCATCTGTGTCAGCTACTACCTTCTCTTTTTCAGCTTCCCTTCTACTCACCTGAGGCTTTTCTGGTGGGGTGAGCACTTTCCCACTTCTGGTTGTAATAGCCTTGGCATGTTCCCTTGGGTTTATCACTGTGTCACTTGGGAACTGGCCTGGTGGTTTCTCAGCCAACTGTTTTGCAAGCTGGCCAATCTGGTTTTCTAGATTTCTGATGGAAGCATCTTGGTTCGTTCTGTGAGCTCTTGTTTCATTTATAAAGGCATTGGTGGCCTGAATGTGCTCTGTGGTTGTCTTTGACAGCTGCATGACTACCTTTTCAAGTTCAGAGATCTCTTTGTTGGGAATAGCTGGAGGCTGTAGGTAGTTATTAGACTTATAGTCTAAACCGCCTCCTTGGAATCTCCTTTGATAGCTGTTTCCTGCAGTAGAATTGTTGTTTCTTTGATATGGCTACTGCTGGTATGGCTGCTGCTGTCTCTGATCATTCCAAATGCCATTAACCTGCACAGGGTCAGCTCCAACAAGAATAGGGCAAACATTAGAGTCATGCTCACCTTGGCAGTACTCACAGATAACATGTGGTTGGCTGGCTGCAACTTGTGCTGCAGAGACTTGTAGTCTGTCAATTTTCTCAGTCAACTTGGCCAGCTGTTGTGCCAAGATTTTCTGCTCTGCAAGCATTGCATCGTTGCTGGACAGCTGGATTGGTTCTCTCTTTGGCTGAATGGTTATGCTCTCATTTTCGTTTCGGGCCAGAGAATTGATAAGCTCATAGGTTTGAGCTGCAGTTTTTGACCTTATTGTACCCCCTGCTACAACATTAATTATCATGCGTGATTCAGGAGTCATACCATTAAAGAAAATACGTACCTGCTTACCCACAGGCATGTCATACTGCGGGCATCTCCTGATTAATTCCTGGAACCTGTTCCAGGCAGCACACAAGGTCTCCTTTCCATTCTGAGTGAAGTTGGTAATTTCATTTACCAACCTGTTGTATTTGTCCATGGAAAAGTATTGAGCGAAAAACCTTGAGACTAAGTCGTCCCAAGTAGTGATGCTATTTGATGTTTGTCTGTTTAGCTATCTCAGTGCATTTCCCTTAACAGCAAAAGGGAATAGGCTTAATCTTACAGCATCATCTGAGACCCCTTGGTGTCTGATAGTGTCACAGATTTTCAGAAATCTGTCAATGAAATCATGAGGGTCTTCAAAGTCTTCTCCACTAAACTGACTGCGTTCCTCCAATGCAATCAATGAAGGATTAATGTCAAAGTGATTTGCTTGTATTGATGGTCTCACAATGCTGGAGTTTGGTCTTGTGAACATAGGAGCCAGAATATCCCCCATTAGTTCATCTTCCGGTCTCGACTGATTATTTCTTTCTTCACCCATCTCTGCCTCTGACTCTAATTCGGGAATTGAATCAAAGTCAAAGTTTTCCGCTTCACTCCTTCTTTGTCTGGCTAGCCTCCTTCTTACAGTTCTCTCTATCTCAGGATCGTACTGTAAATTCTCAGGATTAACTGAACCTCGCATAAACTCAGAGAAGCGATTAGTGATAAAAAATTCCAATCACAAAGATTAAAATTACTATAAAAATCAGTTTACCAATCCCCGGCAACGGCGCCAAAAACTTGTTGCGAATACGGCAAGTGCACCACTCGTTTCAAGTAATAAAGTAGGTAAGTAGAGTATCGTCTCCACAGGGATTGGAATGAAATTCACAGTAATTCTAGGTCTCAGCAATTGGAAAGGAAAAGGAAATTGTTTTTGAAGAATTTGTTGTTGTGTGTTGAGTGTTTAAATAAAGAACAGAATTTAAAGAAATAAATGCAGTAAAATAGTTTGAGTTGTTACCAATGGAATGAATAATTGTGGTCAGGCACAACCCCTTTGATCCCTACCTCTTCCAATTAACTGGTTATCAAGTTTAATTGATTCTAATTACTCAGAGAATAAATCTTTCCTAATTTAGTTAACCCCTAATCCCTTAGTGAATTAACCCTTTAACCTGAATCCAAAACCTAATCCCTTAGTGAATTCTATCAAGTTAAGCAATTGAAAGAATTTATTATATAGTTCTGCAGTCACGCATCCCTATCCCTAAGCAATGAACAACTGTTATTCTAATCAAGTCAGAAATTAAAACCCCAACATCCCTATTGCGAATCTTAATTCTCATCACTTACATAGAATGGCCAATTCCAAATAAGAATAGAACAATAAAGAATAGAATAGAATAAAATAATTATAACAATCTCATTCAATACCAGTCAAGTTACAGAGGAGTTCACATCGGTTCTTGGCCTAACCACAATATAAGATTTAGCCTGACATAGGCTTCAAGAACACAAAAGCTATCATTGAATACATGATTCTGCTGCAATCCTAGCCTTGATTCTTGATTTCCAAGGGTTTAGAATGATAAAATATGATGTTCAGTGATTCCCAGGATGTGTAAGTTGTCCCTTTCTTCAGTCCAGAGGCCTCCTTTTATAATCCCATTGCAGATAGCTTAATTCTGGTAACCAAGACTCTGTTTTTCCTGCAACTTTCGAGCCATATCTTTTAAATCAGGCAACAGGATCTTTACAGCGCTGATAGCGTGAGAATCCGTGCTGATCGCGCGGCTAACTCGAATGAATAGCTGCTGCTGAACCTTGTGGCGCGGATCGCGCGGGTGTTGGTGCGGATCGCGCGGAGTCTTAGATTAGATGGCGCAGGTGGCACGAAAATCCATGCTGATAGCGTGGACACTTCGAATCCAAGGACTGCTTTTGGCCTGTGGCGCGGCTCACGCGGGATCTGGCGCGATCCGCGCGAGGCCTTCAACTTGGTTTTCTCCTTCTTTGGCTTGAAATCTCCTCTTTTTGTACTGAAATGCAACTTTGGTAATAAAATGAGATCAATTTAAATATAAACAATAATTAAACTAATTCTATTCTATTTTCTAACTATTTAATTAAATTATAACCTGAAACTAGCCTAAAACTAAGATGTGTTTGCAACACATCAACCATTTAGCAATATCGATATAATTTCACTATTTTTAGGGGGAGTTTTCTCAGCCATTCCTGAAATCACCGCATCTGGATCAACCTATGTCCACTCTTCTTCTCTCTAAACCAACTATGGCTTTTGGGCGTATACTTATGAGTGAAAATGATGGGAACTACAGGGGGCCACTCACCCTCTCATTGAAGCAGGGGTACATATTAAAGAACTTATACTATTTGCAGTCCTAATCTTCCAATTATTAATTAAGATTCTAGTCACAATGCTGGATACAAAGGAAGAAGTACCTTCAACATTTATAGGACAGAATGTAAGTGAATAAGGTGAAGTGCTAGTTTTTTAGAGGATGCAACTATGTCTTCATATAATACACATATCATCGAGTTAGATTGCTTCTGTGCTTTTCTTTTTCTCTTGAGTAACAAACAAACTTGCAAACACTCAAGGGAAGGACAAAAATGGATTGTCATAGAAATATCAATTGTTAGATTGTAGTTAAAGTGACACCTAGTGTACTTTTTCGGTGTTGTCATAAGGGTAGTGTATTGAAGTGGAAACTTGCATTATGCATCAGGTTGGAACTTTCATTTGCAAAGTTCGATTCTCGTTCTAAGTTTAAGCATCAAGTCCTTAAATATTCTAAATGTCTGATTAGCTGCTGAAATATTTTTAAGAATGTTAATTATGACTATCATTTGACGGTGAGTCCATGGCCTCATGCCATTTTAGTTGTGTTAGCATTTGATTCCAGACTTCCCCTGGTGGGATAACACTTTTGTTGTTATTGTAGTAGCATCCAGATGTACTGATAGGATTGGCATATGAGACATATAACTTCTTTGTTTTATTATGATAATTAATATTGTAAGCATCACTAGAAAAGTTTCAGGATGTCTCTTGTACAAGGAAATTGCACTTACCATACACAATACCACTTGTATTTTGAACTGATGAGTAACATGTAAATGACTAGGACCAAACACCTTTAATTTTGCATGGACCAAACACCTTTAATTTTGCATGTCTCTTTTAGTGATGAGAGGAAACAGTGCTGACATGGCAAGGCACGTAATGTATCCAGCCCCTAACAGAAGGGTCAGCATCACCTTCTTTAGAGTGAGGCCAGACTCCAACGAATGCCAATCACCAACTCCCACTAACACGACAAGTGCAATGACTATGAGAATGGCCTCAAATACAAGGGTCTGATGGCATTAGAGGATGGCCTTGAAAATGGCCTCAGTGGAGTCTGTGAGAAAAAGGTAATCTAATGGTGGGGCATTTGATCCTAATGCAACAGTAGGTTAAATATACTGGCATAGCTTCTTCTATTTGGTCATCGTGAATTGTACGAGGATTGGGGGAATGCCAAAACTGTTGAAGATGTAAGTTATTTGTCCTGATATTTTAAAGTTCACCTTTAAAATGATTTAATTGTATTAGGATAAACTCTACTTGTTTATCTTTTAGTGTATTTTTGGTTAGACTTTAGCCAACTATTCCTGTTCACAATTGTCAGGTTTATTGATACCTTTGGTACCCATACATTTGTTGGTATGAAAATGAGTAGAAAAAATGTAATATATTTGAAGCCGCATCACTCATCAACTCGCCAACCTGCTAATGTTCATAAAAAATTGAAAGAGATGCTAGGTAGGAGTTTCTAGATGTCAATGGCCACTATAGCATTGCTTTTGAAGAATTTGAGCTCATGGATCAATCTTTATTTATCCTGCTATGTATATATTTTGCTATTTCATGAAAACATCAGAATATGATTTCTTAAGATTTGATGGTCTGAGATTTGATTGAGTATTTTATTGTATTTTGCTTTGATAATTTAATGCATTTAATGTTGTACTAAAGCTCACCGCCCATATATATTTTGATTAAACATTGTCAAAGCAAAAGAAAGAATATCTGCATGAACTATGTGGTATACTACAATCTAGGCCATTAAAAAAATGATACAGTGGATCATAGCTTTTATTAATTGAGAGTGACTAATTAATTGAAAAAATGGTTAAAGACATTTATGGAGCAGCACTGACACTAGTTCTTGTAATTGTTGTATAATAGCATGTTTGCCTTGTGCATCTTATTTGGTACTTGAGATTTGAAAACTTGATCTGTCTTTGCTTTGCTATTTCATTAACAGCACTCCTTTGGGTCATATATTGGTTACCTCAACTACTTTTTCTGTTCATGTTTCCAGAATTATTGTTTCATACCAGGAGATAAGTGAACTGAGCAGTGAGAACAGAGCTTGCAAGGCCTATGTAACAGTTTCAAGATAGTGAAACAAGGATAGCTAAGGTAGGTATTTTTTTCACTTAACCTGAATTTATCTTCTGAATTAAAATATAAATGGTATCACCCTTTTGTCACAGATACAACATGAATGCAAATTGGATATAAACGTGAATGAGTAAGTGGAATCATTTTTTTGGCTTCAATGCCTTGTATACTTTTAAGTCATTTACTTGGCCTCCTGCATTAAGGATCATGTTAGAAATATATTATAAAAACCATTTACGTGTCTTCACCCAGTAGCTTAAGCTTTTGGATCAATGATTCATGATAGTTTTTTTTTCTGGATATGTTTATTTTTATTATTTAACTGAATAATCATTTGGACATCCTCAATTGTCTAAACTCTAGCATCCGGTGAAAATTAAGTTGTGAAAATTTACCTTGAATAAGGATCTAGTGAACTTGCATCTTTTGCTTTCTATTTCATTTCTGCACTCATTGAATGTGTATTTGCTTATAAGAGCCTTACATAAAGAGCCTGCAAAATTCAAACAGAGATTATGACATCCACTGAGAAAAAAATTTCAAACAGAGTTTAACGTAATCTGAAGGGTATATATGTTTTAATTTTCTCGATTATATTGGACAGCACTTTACTAGATAGTAGAAAAAAATTATTGGACAGCACTTTTATGTGTCAAATTGAACATCCCTTAGAAATCTATGTTAAATTTTTAAAAAATAGTATACACCTTTCAACTTAATTCTATTCTGTTAGTTGTTTAACTTTGCCTCTCAAATCTCTGAAGAGTTAGGAATTTATGATTTGGGACCTTTGATCCTAATGGTGGGGCACTCCACTTATATATATGCAAGCATGCAGGCAACGACATCATGCAGAGAGTTATATACTTTGAGTTTTCTTGTCATTGATTTTTTCTTTTGCTTCTCCCACTTCCCCCATCCAAAGAAAAATGAGTTCATATTTTGAGGAAAGGGCACCTTGTTGTGGAAGTCACTTTTGGATCACAGACTTTTCTTTTGCATACATTTAAGTTTATGTCCTTTTATTTAATTTCTCATCCAAGACTTTGATAACAGATTTTCCCTTTCCTATATGTTTATTTGACAGGCTTTCTATGCATGGTGAAATTATAATATGGGGAGAGTCAAGCTTCCGATCAAAAGGTTTGCTTATTAGACATTTCACAATGATTATAAAGAAAGCTATAGAAGTGTCTTGATAATTGTAGATTTTTCTATAAAGCTATAATAGTGTTAATTCTACATTTTTCTACAAATATTTAACATGTGCAAAGAGTTAAACCATTTTATTTTAATAGTGTTAATTCTTCAGTTTGACCTCTTAGTTTCCTATAGGACAGTTTGAGCCTTTTGGAAAAGCTGAAGAATAAAGCCATTTGGAAGGCCAAAATTTTGCCATATTAACATGACATTGAGTAAGGTAACTAACTTTTAATTTTTCTATTAACAAACCCATACAACGAAAGGCAATACAAGCTTTTATTCTTTGCTAATTTCTATTAAATAAAAGCTCCTTTGTGGTACTTTGTTAGCTATTGAAAGTCTTATGCAGCTTCTCATTGACACAGTGACAAGGTATAAAGTCATATTTCTAGATTGTTTTGGCATCCATGTTCTGTTTGATCATGTTTTTACTGTTTCATTCTACTTGTTTGATTTATGAAATGTTTCTTAAATCTTTTGATGAATAACTGATCAGATGTTGTTGTTTAATGAATAGTTAATAGTTTAACAATAAATAATAGTTATTACTATTATTATTTTTATTGTTGTTGGGTCCAAAATCAGTCATTTCAGCTATTACTATTATTAAATACTTTTACTATTATTTGATGAATCTTTTTTTTCCAGCTATTATTATTATTTTAGAGTGATTTCAGCTTGATTCACATGCATTTACTAATGCATCAATTCACATTGGCAATAAAGAAGTGTGGGATAAGATAGTTGATATAATGTGATGAAAAGAAATAAAATGTATATATATATATATACATATATTAGGCCAAGTTATTTTATATAATGAATTTTTTCTATCTGCTTGCTCTGCTCCTTAACAGTTAACAAGTTATAATTATATACAGTTGCAATATGAATTAATAAATTAATTAGGCAACTATATATTGACGCATTTTTAAATATTAAATTTCTGATTTTTAATGTTTTTTTAAAAAAGATATTCTAAGACAGTTTTTGCAAAAAAATCATCTTAGAGTCGTTAATTTTTTTATTTAAAAAATCATTTCTAAGACAGTTCTTAGGAAAACTGTCTTAGAATGTCACATTCAAAGGCGGTTCTTGGTTAAGAACCGTCTTTGAATGCCCATTCTAAGACGGTTATACCCTATAACCGTCTTAGATTGTCCCATTCTAAGACGATTATGAGCAAAAAACCGTCTTTGAATGTTACATTCTAAGACGGTTTTCCTAAGAACCGTCTTAGAAAGGATTTTTTATTTATTTTTATTTTAAATAATCCTTTCTAAGACGGTTCTTCTTAGAACCGAAGAGCCTTCTTAGAATGACCATATTCTAAGACGGTTTTACTAAGAACCGTCTGAGAAAGTGAGGCTACAAAGACGGTTTTATAACCGTCTTTGAAAGTGATTACTTTCAACAACGCTCGATACAAAGACCGTCATACAACCGTCTTTGTATGGGGTGTAGAATTGTCTTTGAAAGGCTATTTTGTAGTAGTCTGCGGGGTTCCCTGTGCGATGCCGGTTTGTCGGCACCACCGACGTCATCGCCATCGCCAATTTGGTGGAAAAAAAAGGTTTGAAAGAGGAAATAGATTTGGGAGAGCTGAGGTGAGGTTACAGTGCTGCGAGCCATAGAAAAGGTAGCACTGTGTATTAGAATTCCTCTAGAAAGGGTTTTCGAATTGAAAAATGGGTTTTCGAATTTATAAAAGACACCTGTAAATTTCAACTTTCACAACATCGGTTTTCGAAAATAAAATCGATGTTACCATAAGAAATTCTACATCGGTTTTAAAAAAATCGATGTTACTGATGTTGAATATCTTTTGACTATATTGATTTTTTAAAAAACCGATGTAGACTATCTTCCACTAACATCAGTTTTTCGTAAAACCGATGTTAACAACATTCCTTTATTTAAAAAAATGCCATCGTGTGTTAACATCGATTTTATAGAAAATCGATGTTAAATTGACGATGTTAAAAAGCTTTTTTCTAGTAGTGTGTATATATATTGAAAACCACTCCTACAAAACATCTATTCTAAAAAACAATTAATAATGAGATTGTTTCTATATATTCTAAAATGATAATTAATAAGGGAGGGTTTCCAGGGGCTGCGCAATAATCCCTCATTAAAAAAATAAAATCCACACAATGATGAGGTTTACTTGAAACCTCTAACTTTCCCTCCATTCTGCCTTCCATCCAAAAATGGGCTTGCTTTAAAATCCACACAATAAAATCCCCACAATGCCGTAAATCATTATAATACAATCACATATATACGTAACTTGAGTTTGCTTTAAATCATTATAATGCAATCACATATATACTCAAAAATGGGCTTACTTGAACCATTTCGGATTTTTTAAATACATCCCTATACTATAAAAATTTATAATTAGGTCCTTAACAAATAAATCATTTGTAATTCAGTATCTAGAATAGAGTTACATCAATTTATAGAAAATAAAAAGGCATATTTTTTATTGGATTTGGAGACATCCTAATAAAAGCAATAAGCTTTCAGAATTAGATTAACTTATGTCATTTTGTATTCAATGTTAAGCTTAAGATAAAGTCATGCAGATCCTAAATAAAATAATTATGTGCAGAAATTTTGATCCCAAATTACATTTCATAATCCATAAAGTCCAAACTCCAAAAGGTAGAGAGATCATCTTATTGTTGTTGGAGTACAAGAGTTAAAGTCCCACATCAGATAGAAATAGAAAAGTTGAGCACCATATAAGAAAGGAGTGGTGTCTAGTTCACCTATATGGTTACTCATGATCTATTGGTTTAAAATCTCTCCGATATTTACCCCTCTCGATTTTCCAACAAGTTAATTGTTGCCAGTATGGATTTCACTTGATGACTGATGTTTGGAATCTCCCTCATTGGATTGGAGGGGGAGATTTGTTGGGCTTGAATCCCATGCCAAGTCTAGCCCAATAAGGAAAGATAGAGGTTTCAACTGCAAATAGAGGTTATCACTGGAAATCTTGGCATCCCAAAGATAGAGGTTTCAATTGCAAATAGAGGTTATAAATAGAGGTTTCAACAAGATAGAGATTCGTTCGGATCATTCATTGAACTGTTCCAAGAGAGATTGTTTTAACTGCAAATAGAGGTTATCAGAATTTCTGCTCTATTCTATCTTGTTTCGGGCAGTGATATTGAGAAATAGTTATCTCTTTGATCAACCGTTGGATTGTCCTCAAATTTGATCAATGTGTTCCTCTCTTGAAATAAATCAATTTGACCGTTGGGATTTGTTATTTGTTGTTTCTGGTGGTAGAAATTAATTTTGTACAAAAACCTATTTTGTATGTTTGCCTCTTGTGATGGTTTGGTACAACTTTTGTTGAAGTTGTCTTTTGATTGTAATGGTTGTTGGAACCATTTTGTAATCTCACTTTATTGATAGTGAAGAATTTGGGTGGACTCCGAAATCGGTCCCGTGGTTTTTATTTCTCACATTGAGAAGATTTTCCACGTTAAAAATTGTGTTGTGTTCTTTGCATAATTATTATTTGTGCATAAAGTATTTTGCTTGTGCAAGACCATTCATAACAGGTCCTGAAAGGGGAAATTGGTGTCTTTTTCCCAACAATTGTGTGATGCAGAACCCCCATATTGAAATGCTAATGTGTCGCCCATGGACTCATAGACTTCCATTAATTCCTTGGCCAAAGGGTTGTCAAGATTGATATATGGCGTTTCAATAAATCCTAAAGCTTGTAGTTGACATACAAGAACTTCCATTAATTTGTACTAGCTTGTTCTGTGATCCAGTGATCAGTGACATTGTTATTCTTGCATTATATTAAAAACCTGATCATCAATAAACGATTGAAATAAAAACAACCATTCATGAGTTTTTACCTAACAGCTTATGCTTTTGGAAGAATTGGTCCATAACACAGTAGCTTTTATGACCAAGAAGCTTCATCACAAGGTAGGGTGGACTTGTACGTTGTCCATGCTTCAAGCTCGAAAAGCTCTTGCATGAGGAGGCATTATATGATATTAATTAAAAAAGCACATGAGTTTTCACATATTAGTTTAAGTTTTTGAGTAAGTCCATGACAAATAAATAAGTAAATAACATTGAGGCAATATGTGTTATGCTACTTACTCAGTGTAGGAATAATGTGAAAATCCATCTAGCCTCACATTTGATGTCACTGGACAGTATAAAAATAAAACCCCAAAATAACCCTGCAGTGGTTGGACAATATAAGGGAAGAAAAAGTTACCATCTTGAATGCCTATGGAGATCCCAATGAAGGAACCTCAGGTGATTTTCCCCTTTCAAATTTTTATTAAGAGACCTAACAGCATTTGCAAACTCGGCTCGCAGAATAGTTTCTCGAGGCTTCTTCTCACGTGTCTTAAACAAACAAACAAACAAAAAACAATATATAGAGAGAAAATCTTTTAGTATATACACAAGACAAAGAAACCAAGCTTGCTCGATGGTTCCTTACATTTGTGGAAATGCCTACCTTTATCAAGTTCAGTATAATAATTGGATTTCCATATCTCTTGACAAGATTTTCAAAATGAAGTATTGTAGCTTCAAAATTAGAGTCCTTCCTTGATACTAGAGAAAAAGGAAAGAAAATGAGCTGTCAGCATATATTTCCAAACAATTGAGTAACAAAGGAAAGTTGCTTCCATATCATACATATAATGTCAGGTTTTATATTCAATCTAGAGGCTTCTGGAGACCAGAACAGAGGGATTGAACCCTGGATCTACACCATAGAACATCATTAGCTACTCTACTCTTTTCATTCACTCGGCGTTTCAAATTTCTACACCACAAGTGCGTAGATGTGAAATAGAATGCAATTTTAATCTTAACACAGACTTGAGAAAAGGCTAAAAAATGTACAAACCTGGTCCCAGCATAATGCTGTGAGCGCCTAGCAATGATAGTCAAGTTGAACTCATAGTCAGATATAGAAAGTTTGACCCACACACCACACCATAAAATGAACACTTGTCAAAATGATCACATCGACAAATGGTTTATGAGAACACATAATATCTACACTCGCTATTAAAGTAAATATAGAAACCAATAATACAGTAACCATTAAAAATTACCCAGCAAAAAGATGTTGGAAATAATTCCTATAGTAAGCTTAATTAAACCTTGTGTGTGGACTTGAAGAATGAATTTCCCAATATACGAAAACTGAAAAACTAACAACTTATGGTATATATAAAGTGAGAGACTTGATGCAAAAGACACTGAGGAGTCATAAAAAGCCAATAGTTCAAATTAAACAGCCCACAACCACAGGTCATAAAAACAATCATGCAGAGGAAGTACAACTATAGTTTAAAAAATAAAAATAAGAACTCAACCACTCAGCCACAGACCCTCTAAACATGGTAGCAAGATACCAAGTGCAAAGAGAAAAAAAAATCACAACAGACCAAGATACCAATCCAAAATTCCAATTGTACCCCTTCAGCATTTCCAAGTGTAAATGAGCAAAGAGAAACCAACGGGAACGACCAAGTCATTCTCCTCCACACTGGACCATTCCCAAAACCCAATAGCTTCCACCGAAAGATGAGAGCGAAGAAGAGGACCAAGCCTTGCCCCATTCCACCTGGAATTGTTCGTTCCTTCTGAACTTCCACTTCATCCGCGTAATCTGCAGCACCTTCTCCTCGTCCACACTGAAGCAGAGCCTAGAGTGGTCCGCAATCGATCTGAATCTCACGTGGAACCATGTCTTTTCCAGAAGAGGAAGGGTCTTATGTGGAGGTGGAAGGAGAGGGTGGTGGGGTTAGAATAGGGTGGGGAATCTAAAGGATTTTGGCTTTGGTGGATCTGAATGTGGAGGGAGCATCCTCCAATGGAGCGCTTGAGGGAGAGGGAGTGGGAGGAGAAGTTTGAAGTGTAAATGGTATTGGGAACCCTAGATTTAAAAAAGCTGAGATAGAACGTACGAGACATCAAATATTTAAAATAGCGAAAAATCTTCCAAGACGATTTTCGCAAAACAGTCTTGGAGTGCAAACCATTCTAAGACGGTTTTTGAGAAATCATCTTCGAATTATTGTATTTATTTACAAAAATGTCACCGTGTGTTTTTCTAAGACGATTTCTTATCAATCGACGTAGAATCACTGTCGTAAAAAGGACTTTTTGTACTAGTGGTTCATTAGCTGATTCTGGTTCAGAAACTAGAGCTGGTGGTGGAGGTCCTACAAATAGTTCAGTTTTGTCGTCCAATTAGGCATCTCTAAAGACATTGGCATCAAAATGTCATCATTGTCTTCAGATGTGACTTGACTCAATTGAGTCAGGAAACATAATCAACAAGAAATTAAATGGGGCGGTACCTGAGCTCAGTTTGTGCCTCTATTAATTTTGCATCAGCAGTGAGTAATCAACTGATGGAATTGCAAGGCCAATCATCCTGCACAATAAAGTAAGCAATAATTTCGAAAAATAAAAAATAAACATAAAAAAATGACAAAAAAGAGTTATCACTCATCACCTTCTTTAAGACCAACTGAATGATCCTCTGGAACTGTTGTTGCATGGTCATCCACCATCTATTCATTTTCAGTATCTATTGGAACTGAACTTGATTTAGGCACTGGTGCAGAAGTATCAGTTTGCTCATTCATGGGATTCATATTCATATAGGTTTGAATGAGAGGGCCAACAACATCCCAAGTAGGGTGAGCTTTAGATGCAGTAAGAAAACCCTATCTCCATTCTCCTTAAGGTTTAACAAAAGGAATAACTTTTTCAAATGCTTCGCTAAATAATTTTTTGATATACCCTTTATGTCAACAGCTTGTCCATCATTAAGAGCTAAACTCAAACACAACAGCAACAAGACTAATAAGAATCACATGAATCAAGCATATATATATATATATATATATATATATATATATATATATATGCATCATACAATATTTTCATTGACCTAAGAACATGCAATAATAACCCATTTTAAATTCAAACACAACTCTAGTGAGGTCATCAAAAAAACACACAATGGAATTGACATAGTGTGAGAGTAGCAATTAATTGAAACCTGCTTCGAATTGTTGCTGACATTGGGAAACTCTTTCATCATTTCGGTTATGATAGTTTCAGGCTGAACCCTAGGTTGTTCATATCATCAGAATCATTGAGCCTATTTTTCTTCTTTTTCCTCTGTCTGTCTCTCTTCTTCCTCCTTCACTCCTCCTTTTCCTCACTGTTTTTGAGCTGCTCCTTCTATGCGTCTTCAACCTTCGTCGCAAAGAGTGGTCAGAGTCTGAGGATGAGGAAGACAGCGAGTCTTGCACACTATAATGCTTCTTTTTGTTGTCACCCATTTTGGGGATTCCTCAATCAAAATCAATTCAATTAAATTTTCAAGGCTGCTTTATTCTTTACTCTAATATTTTACGCTTCGGTGCTTGACATGTTGGCTCGATGGAGTCCCTTGCCAGATCCACATCTTCACCTTTCCGACTTCAACACCACTGAGGATGTAGGGCTCAAGATCATCATCGAGTCTGACACCTCCTTCACCTTCTTCGACTCTATCACCGTCAAGGAGACCCTAACTTTGCTTTCTTTGATTGCTTTTGATAAAAATAGCCAAATGGGTGTCTGTAACTTGTCTTTTGATAGACATACATGTGGACAACATCGGTTTTTAATAAAATCGATTTTAAGCAAAAAATAACAACATTGATTTTATTAAAAATCGATGTTAACTTAGCACTCACAACATCGATTTTAAAATAACCGATGTTAAGGGAAACTGACAACATTGGTTATTTTATAACCGATGTTAACAAAGACATTTTATTTACAAAAATGGCACCATACTTTTGTTAAGGGAAACTAACAACATTGGTTATTTTCGCCCTCTAGAGGATGGTAGGCGTTGGTATAGAACTCACGTCCTATGGTGTAATAATGCCCCAAATTTTGGGTATTAGGAATAAGTCCTATTGGAAAACCTTTAGTAGAACTTTGTGGTCTTATTGCCTATAATATTTTAATAATATAAATATGATTACTATTACTAAATATTATATTTTTGTTGGTTTTATTAAAATAAATAATTTGGGGATATGTTTTGCGTTCAGATGTGAGAAGTTGGGTTTTAAGAAAATAAAATGATTTTATGAGTTGGTGATCTCTTAAGTCATGTTTCGGGCTCTAGGCTTTGTTAGCCCAACTTGTCTTTAAAAGCTGTTAGGTTTTCTAAGACCTAGTATTTTTGTTTGTTTGTTAATGATACTCATAATAGAGTAATTTTCGATTTGTTCCTGAATTATATGAACAAACAAAGGAAATAGTGATTGATGACATGAGTCTGAAATGGAAGCAATTTAAATATGAAATAAAATCAAAAGTGATTTGATCCTTCTCAATATCATGATTTAGTACATTATTGATGTTCTTAGAAAGGACAGATATATATGTACAATGTCACCAATCATTGACTAAGATAACAATTATATATTATATGCTGATTTTTATTATTATCTTTTTATATTAGTTGGTTATAAAAAATAACAACATTAACAAAAAGAATAGCTCAAAATATGAGGACTTGCATTGCATGGAAACCAAGAATCTTCCAAGATGGATTCATTGTAGTTAGACAAAGCTACCTCAGAATTTATAACCCACAGAATTGCTTCCATGCCTATAGAGTAAGATCCCACATATACCTGGCCATTAAAAAAATTAATGGGAGAATCAGTTTTGGCGTGTTTGGAAATTTTGTTGACAAGGAAGAAATCATGTTTGGAATGTAGAAGCCATACGTATTAATTTGTTAAAATTACATATGAAATGTGAAAATTACGTTGAAGATATGGAACCAAATGTTGGACTCAATACATAACAAGAATTTGATTCTTATTGAGACTTCAGAGGCATCTTTCAAATGTTGAAACCAATTCTATCTCACTAAGACAAAATACAAGGCCAATGAAAAAATGAAAGAATATGAGGCACATCATAAAAATTGCAAGACCAAGAAGATCCAAATTTGACTTTAAAAATCTATTTATCAAGCAAGGAATTAATTTTATTGATTCAGTAAATTTTGTAGAAAAAAATTAAGAAAAAAAGGAAATAAAAGCTTTAAATGACAAAAATAGTGACTTCCCAATATCATGATATATGACACCTTTGGCATAGCATTCACTTCTTAGTTTTTTAATATTCAACTTTAGAATTTTTCTTCTCACAATACTGATTTGTACTGGAAACAATAAATGGAATTACTTCATATAATGGCATTACTTCATGTGACTGCTCCATTGGGGGGGAAATAAAGGCAATATTAATTTCTTAGTTTGATCAGACTTTGATGCATGTTAAAATATTCAAATAAGATTATGTGAATGTAGCCTAATTAAATACTTGAAATAGAAATTCAATGAGCTGAATTTTGCTTACTTTGCCACCAACTACATATAGCAAAGATCTGTCAGTCAAAGGAAACTCAAAAAGTTTAGCAGCAAACTTTGCCCTCAAAATGCGCTCAATAGCATCATCAATTCTTGCATAGACAAATTGAAATAGGTCAGAACCACAAACAAATAATAAAACTTGTAAGCAATTGTATATTCGTATTATTTAACCAAAAAATGTTTAAGCGTACACCATTTATTTACACATCCATTCCAATTTAAAACATGGACGTGTTGAGAAGGAAATGGATATCTTATATGGTCATATACAACCAAACCACACATAGGTTAATGTATAGACTGATTATTTTGATAAAATTTCTTGCGAACATTCCCCTTTTTTTCTCTTGATTTTTTCCTTTGTCTAGAAGACCTTACAAAGCAATCTAATGCAAGGACTATTGTAAACTCAAAAATGTATGTATTATTTCTAATTCACACCAACCCTATGTATATTTAATTCTATTATGAGATAAACCAAACACAGTTTTATATACAAGAATTAAGGATACTTGGTAGTATATGCCTAAAAATCCAGTGATTCAATACACCTTCAAAATATCAGTTATCCCTTCGTCCCTTTTCCTCAAATAAATGCTAGTAAGGTCGACCTTAAGAATGTAATTAATCATTAGCTAATGACATAAAAAAAGTGAGAAAATAAAATAAATGTCAAAGGAAACAAAGAAATAGTTGTTAAAAGATAAAACCATACATTCAAACAATAGAACTCCAAGGTGACATGAAGACAAAAATTGCAAGGATAACCAAGAAATATCATGTACGTCATGAAACTGACCCTCCCACACAATTGTCAACATATCAAGTTGTAAGGACCAAGGAGTATCACCTGATAGCCTTTCATACCCATTTTATCCAGGATCATTTGGCACGCAACCTTGTCATCATAGCTGAAAAGGAACAAGTAAAAACAAATAACATGTAAATGGAGACAGAAAGCAAGCAAGCTAAGAGTTAAGCAATAGATAATAAGTAACTTCCCTATAAATCATACAACTACAAACCAAAAGCATGAGATAAAAATACATCCTCTCCTTCCACCCTGACACCCTCTCCCTCACCGCTACCCTTCTCTCTCCTTCAACCAACCTTACCCTCCAACCAAACTCATGTTCCACCCCCGCAAACCCTCCTCCTCCAACCTCCTCACCACCTTCGGCGACTACCTCTGCCTCGTCGAAGCTATTGGCGTTGAATCAGTTGCAATGGTTGTGACCACATTTCGGTGGCACCAGTGGCTGCTCCTCCATGAAATTCTACACCATTTTCACCAAGCACACTGAGCTTGGCTCGAATTCTGCAACATCTCTGTTGTTGTTTTTCGGAAACTGGCGGTCAGAGGTGAACAACCTTCTTAGGCGCGACTTCAGCACCGACTCATTGCGAAACACTATCCTCGCCGTCGTCGTCGCCGCGGTGTCCTTATCGGAATCAATGTCAATTGCAATTGGTTGAACCTTCATCAGAGCCATGCTTCTATTTTTTTTTCTCAGAGCTTCTATTTTTTTTCTTCCAAAAACGGGAAAAACCCTAGTCAACACACATTCATCGTCCCTAGCTACTTCCTACACTAGTCAATAATAACACACGGATTCGGCGTGTTCTTAAGAGAGGAATTGTTTAAAAAAAAGGAAAACTGAATTAAAGAGGGACTATATGTAGCTATGTACGGAAGTATAATGTTTATGACAGTTTATTGAAAGAGTCACAAAAACCCCGTCACTAAACACCACTTTTTTGGTAGTGCTATATGAACCTTGATGTATGAAATGATATGTATGGATATTCATTACTTTTCTAGTATTATAAAATTGACGCTTAGTACATGTATACATACAACATTGGAAGTTTATCTTAGGTTATTATGTACTCAAATATCAAACGTGAAAAATTTACCTGCAATGTTCCACATGACGAATAATATACGATGATTAAATAAGCCCATTAATTTCCTAGAAATAAAACAGTGTGTTTGTACATCACATGCATTGTGTATAATTCTTTTTAATACAAACTCTACAAATATTGTTCATTTTGAAATTGAAATTGTTTCAAATTAATTTTGAAGCGATTTATTCCTATTCCTTTTTCATTTATTTTCTTGCAACGAGTTTCTTTCAATTTGCTGAATCGCAACAGAGCAAGTATATATCAAGCCACTTTGATTCTATTTTACAATTTGCAAAAGTGCTTTTAATGCATTTATTGATGAAATCATGCATACTTAACTAATATATTCGAAAGATGGACAAGTTGGATACGGGCAATTACTTACTCTAGTAATATATCTATTTTAGTCAGCACGCGGTAGCCCGACAGTGGAGTTTCAAGCTCATACGGGACTTAAACAAGGGGATCCCCTCGCCCCCTTTCTATTTTTGATAGCTACAGAAGGTCTTTCTGGTTTGGTTTCTAAAGAAGTAGAGTTGGGAAAGTTTAAAGGATTTACGGTGAATAATGACATTAATTAGCTGTGATATTATGCAGTTGGACGGATGATTCATTACTGTTTGGGGAGGTAGGTTGGAAAAATGTTTGCACAATTAAAGCTATTTTACAAGCTTTGAAATGGTGTATGGTTGGAAGATTAATTTCTCAAAAACTAAGTGTTAAGACTGGTTCAGAAATAGCTTGTGAAGACGCTTTCTTTATTTCAGAAACAACAGAGTGATACACAGTATGATTTCGAGGATCACAACATCCACTAATCCAAAAAGACCCCTAACTAATTTCCACTCCTAGCTTTTATACATTCCCGCTCTGTTAGTTGTTACTAACTACAGTAGTTACACTAACTGTTTACACCACTTTATTACTTATCTAAACCCCCTATGATAAGTCTTGGCCCATTTTGCATCTCTATCAGTAGGGGTGGAAACAGGCCAGGCCAGGCCAGGCCAAGCTTGGTTAGGCCTGGCCTTGGCCTAATTTAAAAATATAAAGCCTGGCCTAGCCTTTTTATCTATCATAGGCTTTTTTTTTAGGCCTGGCCTAGCCTATTTAAAAGCCTGGCTTGGCCTACGAGCCTATTAAAAAGCCTACTTTAAAATAAATATTATATATTAAAAATATCTAATGACTATATAGTAAAACTTCGAGAATTCGCATAATACTTTTGTAAATTTAATATAAAAAAGACACATACTTCTCTTTTAATTTGTGCGTGAAAAAAAAAAATCAATTAGAGCACTCTAATATGAGATTAAAATTTACTAATCACAACAAATTATCTTTTTTATATTTTATCTTTTTAATTAGATTATATTTTATATTATATTATTTTATTTCTCTTTTTAAAACAAACGTAACAGCTTTTTTTTTTTTTTAAACTTACACACAAATTATCTTTCTTATCTTTTATCTTTTTAAGTAGATTAAATTTTATATTATATTATTTTATTTCTGTTTTTAAAACAAACATAACAACTTTTACTTTTTTATAATTTACAAACCTACATATAAATTATCTTTTTTATATTTTATTTTTTTAAGTAGATTAGATTTTATACTATATTATTTTATTTTTCTTTTTAAAAGATTGATTTATATCTTTTTAGTTTTAATATATATATATATACTTTTATCTTTTTACAAATCTATTATAATGTTTCAAATCTTCTATTTTATTTTTATCTTTTAAGTAGATTAGGTTATTTAGATTTTATCTTATTTTTTTTTCTTTTTTTAAAAGATTGATTTATATCTTTTAATTATATATATATATATATATATATATTAAATAGGCCAGCCTGATAGGCCTAACAGGCTTTTTTTAAAGCTTGAGCCCGGCCTTTTTATTTAAATAGGCTTTTCAAAAAGTCTAAGCCTAACCTTTATAACAAACAGGCCAGGCCAGGTCAGGCCTTAAACAGGCCAGGCCAAAGGCCCCTGATAGGCGGCCTGGCCCATTTCCATCCCTATCTATCAGTACCCCTCTCTTCAAGCTAGACCTTGTCCTCAAGGTCCTCTTTAGCAAAAGCAGTCTTCAGCTCTTCCAATAGCTCCCAGCTGTTTTCATGATGAGGAAGTCCTTGCCACTTGATCAATAGTTCTTGTTGTCCCTTTGCATTAGTTCTTTGCTTCAAAACCCTTTCTGGTTTTAACTGCAACTCCCACTGCTCATCAAGCATTGCTGGTAATGGTTGAGGGGAAGTGGTTGGCTTGACTGATTTTTTTAGTAAGGACACATGAAAAACTGGATGAACCTTACTGTCTGCAGGAAATTCCAGCTTATAAGCTACCTCTCCAATCTTCTAAATGATCCTATAGGGTCCATAATATCTGGGACCTAATTTTCCATTGAGTTTCCTGGCCAGAGATTTCATTTTATAGGGTTGTATCTTCAAGAAAACCCAATCTCCTACATCAAAACACAATTCCCTCCTGTGTTTATTTGCATGCTTCCTCATATGATCCTGAGATTTCAACAAATTAGCTCTCAGATCATGCAGTAAAGTGTCTCTGTCCTGACATAGCTGATTTACCTCCTCCAATTTAGAAGGAATATCACTACCCTTAATTAATAAAGGAGGATGTTGTCCATATAGTGCCTGAAAAGGAGACATCTTGGCT